>JASDQU010106453.1:28112-56297 GCA_032191745.1 Picea mariana
TTTTTATTTTTTTTATTTTTATAATTATTTTCCTAATTTTAAAAAAGGGAAAAATAACTAAAATTAAACTACGAGGCACAGGTTTTATGCCCACCCAGGTTATTATTCAAACTATCCATAGGGGATGAACCATTTAAGTCGTTAAATGTTGAACTCTCTTATGCATGTGGGATTTCTCTTACAGGTTGAAGATCAACAGACAAGATTCACCCAAAGGCTTGATCGATGACTGTTGAGCAACATTTTTTAAACATGCATAACTTGAGCTACATGTGTTGGAATTGGGTCCATGATACCTTGTTGGGAAGGTATCGGATAGATGAATGAAACAATAGAGGTATCTAGGACAAAAAGGTGATATAATACATCAAAAAATGAAGGAAAGAGTATACCAAGGATTTGGGGTAAGAAATGACCATGCAAACTTCAAACAACTATATCCGAGGCTACGAGAAACGAAATTAGGTCCAGGAGGGATCAATGGAAATATGGAAGAGATAAGAATAAGATGGGATGGAAAGTTATAAAATATTGAGAGCAACAATATGCCAAAAAATGTAAAATATAGATGGAACCCGAATTTAGTTGAATAATCGGCTATGCACAATTCAAACAACTATATATCAAGCTACAGACAATGAAATCGATCCAGAAATAGCTCAATGGAAATATGAGATAGAGGAGGAGAATCCAATATGATATAATTCAGTAGGCCAAGGCCAAAAACACCTAGAATGACTCAAGAAATTCAGAAGATGACCCCCAATAGGAAGAAATACAAATGTTTGAAAAGTTGGTAACATTTTTTATGAATGTCATTTATAAGATTTATAAGGGAGAAAATAAATTCTCAAGAGACTCCAACTTTTGTTTGTAACCCCTGCATAATCATTTTTGAAAATATGAAATAATTTCAAAATGTAAAAAAATTGGGGGAAAAATGAAACAAACAACCATGAATGCTGAAGGGTCTCTCTTGATTTATAAAAGACAACTTGCTAGATGTAAGGATGGATTTTTTCCTTTGTAATTAAATACAATAATATTACTTCCAAGTTAATAAAGAGCAAGAAGAATTTTGGGAATTTGTCGCTTTGGTGAATTTATATGAGACTATTCTTTGTGCATTTATTGTTTGCTTGAGTAGCATAGAATTCTGTTGTTTGAATTATTTCTTCACATATTCTATAAGCTCAGGTTGTCACATGTTTCCTTATTGGTACATAAATAATGTTATAGATTCATTGTTCAACTAATTGTCTGTGTATTTGCAGCATTGTTGCTATCACATATCATTAGCATACATGAATTATTTTTGATTCTAATGTTATTATCTCTCACCGTACTCACTATTTTAGTTTTTATCCTAGGATAGGTTAGAAGTAGTTAGGATTATATTAGTTTCCTTTTAGTTAGATTATCCTTAGGATCAATTAGAAATCTTTGGGGGGGAGTCTGTTGTCTTTCCCATTTTCTTATTTTAATTATGAGTGACAACATGGATCATATACGTGTCAGAAACACCACCCCAAATGAGAGTAGATCAAATTGGGACCTACCATCGGGTGTTTTCCCTTAACTGCTTGACATGCCATTTGGACCTGTCAATATAAATGGTGCTAGAAGGAGGGTCAGATGACAAATTGATCATGTGGAGTCATTATGATTTTGATTTTTTTTAATTTTCTAATGGCTCCATCCATATCCCTTTATGGAGGTGTTTTTCTGGTATTGTACGTCTCAAACCTCCTAGAAAGATTTTACATTTCTTGTTGCAACTTAAATTTTATGGCGAGAGTGAAATCTCTGCATTTGGACTTGCTTTACAATTCTGAAAATTTTGTTTTTATCACAATATTACTAATGGTAATTTCATTTGGAGGTTGGTCAATCTCACTTTTGCAGGCCGAGTGAAGAGTTGGTGCGATACTTTGTCGACCACCTCTATTCACACATGAGAATAATTTATGCATGAAATTTTGCGTTCTTTTGAAAATTGTGATTATGATAAATTGTGTGAATAAATTCTAGAGATTAGGAGGAACGAAGATTAATCTCTTCAAGATTTTGTCATCATATTTACTCATATTTTCTATAGGTTTCCTTTGGATGATCTACTGTTCGATGTCGTAGCTGTCGAACGCGATGATCCAGGATGCAGATCGGCTTAGCCGTGAGCGCCCCCTCGTCCGATGTCTGCAAGGAAATCATGTCAATAACATGTGTAGGATCACTAATATAATGTCTCAAAACAGATATGTGAAAAACATCGTGCATAGACCTCAAAGAATCAGGCAAGGCTAGTTGATAGGCCACGAGCCCCTTCCTCTCCACAATCTCGAAAGGTCCCACGAACCTAGGAGAGACTTTATCTCCCTTTCCAAACTTGATCAAACTCTTATGCGGTTTTACCCGCAAGAAGACTCGATCGCCAACTTCGTAACTATTGTCAACACAGTGTGCACATCGACATAAATCTTCTGCCGATCTTGCGCTTCTTTAATCCTTTTTCTTATTGTTTTCATTTTCTCTTCCATTTCTTGGATCACTTCTGGTCCCACCTGGACCCTATCCTCAAGCCGATCCCAACTCAAAGGAATCTGATACGGTCGCCCATAAAGAAACTCGAAAGGCACCATCTTAATGGTGCTTTGGTAACTGTTGTTATAAGTGAGTTCCACCCGTGGCAAGAATTATTCCCAATGCTTTTGTTGGTCCATCACGTACATGCACAACATGTCCTCCAAGGTCTGGTTCGTTCGTTCAGTCTGCCTATCAGTCTTCGAGTGATATGCAGTACTAAAGTTAAGTTGGGTTCCTAAGACCTTTTGGAAACTAGTCCAAATCATCAAGTAAACACCGATCCTCGATCAGATATAATCCTCTTAGGCACGCCATGCAGCCTCACAATCTCACTGATGAAAACTCTAGCTATGTCAGGTGCCTAATACATCGTACGCACCGGAATAAAATGAGCAATCTTCGTCAGAGTGTCGACTACTATGAAAATCGAGTCATGTCTCCTTGCTGTTAGTGGCAATACAACAATAAAATCCATCGAAATAACCTCCCATTTTGATTCTGGAATAGTGTGTGGCTGTAGTAATCCTGATGGATGTCTATGTTCGACCTTTACATGTTGACATTCTAGACATCTGGCCACATAGTTGACTATGTCTACCTTCATTCCTTTCTAGAAGAATAAGGGTTTAAGGTCCGCCCTCATCTTCATGACTCCCAGGTGAGCCATGTATACTGCTCTATGAGCCTCGTTTAGGATCAAGCTCCTCAAATCGTCATTCGGTGGTATGCAAATCCAATTTTTAAACCTCAATAATCCATCGTCTTCAAACGCAAATCCTTCAAATATTGGTACCATCATTGTGTTTTGTCCGATAAAATCATCGACCTCTTTGTACCAGTCATTGTCATGCTGTAAAGTTAGAATCTTTTCATGTAGATTCGTCTGAAGAGGCAACATCGAAAAGATGCATGGTCTCCGACTCAATGCATTTGCCACTTGGTTCACTGTTCCTTTTATGTAAGAAATCTCGAAATCGTACTCGCTAAGAAATTCCGACCAATGCCGTTGTCACGCATTTAGGTCGCTTTGCGTAAAGATGTGTTGTAGTCCACAGTGGTTTGTCTTTAGTTCAAATTTTCGTTCAACAAGGTAGTGTCTCCAAACCTTCAAGGCATATACAATGGCTAACAAATCCAAATCATGTGTCGCATAGTTCTCCTCATGCCTTCTCAGTTTCCTCAAGATGTAAGCGATCACTCGATCGTCTTGCATCAAGAATCCACCTAAGCCTTCCTTGGATGCGTCAGTGCATACCAAGAAGTTCACGTCCATGTCAGGTACCTTTAGTATCGGTTCCATTGTCAACAACTCCTTCAGCCTTCGAAATGCCTCCGCACATTTTCTGGTCCAAACAAACTTCTTGTTCTTCTTCTGCAATTCTGTGATCGGATTTGCTATCTTCAAAAATCCCTCGACGAACCGTCAATAGTATCTTGCTAAAACCATGAAGCTACACACTTCCGGGACATTCATCGACGTAGGCCATTCCATAATAGCCTCGATCTTTTCTAGATCCATGATGATACCTTCATCGGAGATGACATGCCCTAAGTAGTGAATCTTTGATTGATAAAATGAGCATTTGGACAACTTCCCATACAATTTGTGCTCTCGCGGACACTGTAGTACCAAGCGCAAGTGCTCGTCATGCTCCTCCATCGTTCGAGAGTAAATCAAAATATCGTCTATGAATACTTAGACGAACTTGTCCAAGTACTCACAGAACACCCCGTTCATCAAACTCATAAACACCCCTGGGGCGTTTGTCAGTCCAAACAGTAAAACAATAAACTCGTAATGACCAAACCTCATCTTAAAGGCAATCGTAGGGATGTCATCCTCCTTGATCCGTAATTGGTGATACCCTAATCACAAATCGATCTTTCAGAACATCGTCGCACCCTTCATCTGATTGAACAGATTATCAATCCTCGACAATGGATACTGATTCTTGATCGTTGCCTTGTTCATTTGACGGTAGCCAATGCAGAGCCTCCACGACCCATCCTTCTTTCATATGAAAATAACAGGTGCGCCCCACGGTGACACACTTGGACGTATAAGTCCCAGGTCCAACAACTCCTTTAATTGCATTCTCAACTCCTGTAACTCTGGGGTCGAGATACGATAAAGCATTCTCGCTATTGGTTCAGTCACCAGTTTTAGGTCTATGGTAAACTCCAATTCCCTCTTTGATGGAATCCCAAGTAAATCCTCGGGAAATACGTCTACAAACTCTCTCACCACTGGAAGGTGTTCTAGACCTTCCGCTACTCCCTTCTCGTTTAATGAAAGGATCGCATAAAGCTTACATCCCTTGCGCATGCTCTTCCATAGCTGCAAGGAAGAGATGAACCTCAGGGAAACTCCCTGGTTCCATCATGCGTATTTGTCCCTCATCATTGACCAATCTCAACCATTTCGTCTTATAGTCGAGTATCACCTCATGCGATTCCAACCAGTCCATACCAATCGTGATGTCATAAGATTCCAAGATCATGACATACAGGTTGGCCCTGGTGACAAACACTCCCAGGTTATGGGTACAACCTGTAACCTTTCCTCCAACCTTCTGTTCGGATCCAAAATCCATCTCTACAAAGCAAACTCATCTTGTTTGACTGCCTTTACCTTAATCCTTTTTAACGCTGCACCAGAAATGAAACTCTCGGTAGCACCGAGATCTATCAAAATACTAAGGGTTTGGTCAGCGACGGTACCTGATGTATCAAGTACAGTTGATTGGTGCTCTGTCTGGCGGTTATTCACTGCGACATGAATCTGATGGGCCTTGCCCAAATATCCCAGGGTAGTGGGTTCGACTGATCCATATGCTCTAGTCCTCTCCATTGGGCAGTTTCACTGGTAGTGTGGCTCCCCACACGTCCAACACCCTTTTTTCATTCCAGTACTCCTGGTGCCCAAAGTAGAAGATGATGACCCATCGGCCTGGAATCCTAGTCTGTTCTGTTGAACAGGCCTAAATTGCTACTGCTGTGGTCGATGCTACTGATGATGCTATGGTCCTCGATAAGGTGTCCACTGCTGAGGCGCTGGTCATCGAGGTGTAGTGAAAGTGGATCCCCCCTGGAAGCCACGATATCCTGTCGTATGTCTGGCTAGTGTCTGATGCTGCCGTGCACCAGATGACACCTTCCCTGCTGGTCTCACTGGAGTCCTGCTCTGACCCCCACTGATAAGATCCTCCTTTACTATGAGGGCCTTCTGGACAACATCATGTAAGGTCTAAGGCATCAAAAGCCTAAACTTTGCATGTATGCTGCCATTTAGGCCAAACACAAACCTATTGACCTTAAGTTTCTTAGTATTAAGATGCAAAGCATACCGAAGCAACTCCATATAATGGGCCTTATGCTCGGGCACTGTACGGTTGCCCTGTCGTAAGGCATTGAACTCGTTGAGCTGACACTCAATGAATTCCTCTGATAGGTACCTCTCTTGGAACCGTTCCTCGAATAGTTCCCATGACACATCTTCGACGGCCATGTTCAGCTGCGATAGGAGCGTCTTCCACCATAGAAGAGCGCTCCCCCTTAGTTGAAAGACCGCTATGCAGACCTTCATGTTGGAGGTATAACCATGAAGTGCAAAGCACATCGCCATATTCTCCAACCATGCCTCGGCGAAAAAGTTGTCTGGGGCACCAAAGAACTCGAGAAATTTGACCTTCTCGAGTTCGCGGTGAATGATACCAATACCAACCGGAGCGCGCGGTGGACCCTCAGGGGGTGACGATGCCCTGGAATCCTCTCTATCCAAACGAATGATCAGTTCCTCAGACATCCACTGGAAAGACCTCATCAACCCAACCACATCACCCACTGCTATCTTCTCCTGCCCGACAACCTATTCCTCTCCCTAGGGGTTAGACCCCTTAGGCATGGATGCTATTGGAGGTGTCACACCTCCTCCCCTAACACCCCGTCGTCTGCCTCCGTGACGTCCTCTAACCATGATTACCTACATGAAAACAAGTCAACTTAATTAACAACATTATAATCAAATATCATATCAACAAAATCCGTACTGATCCCAAGTTGCGGGTTGAACCCGCTTTGATACCATGTGTAACGACCCCTCGTTACGACTATAAGGGAAGCAAAAAGTGCATTTTTTTTTTTAAATGGGATGACAACAACGATTACAGCTAAACAACACAGCTGACGGTGGGAAACACACCCGCTGAACGAGCAGTAGACGACCACGAATCCACGTACTGGCACAAGAGAAACTGGGTGAAACATGCGTAACACAACAAGGAGGAATGACTACCCGCCCGACGCAACAAGACCACGCCTACAAGATAAGGGACAACATCCCCCTCCTGACACAACAACCTTGATGACTAAATACTAGAACCTCAAGGTGCGTGAACCAAACACATGAAGGTGTTACAACCTAAGCGCTAACAACAAATCACATTGACCAACAACACTGACACAGAAAGCAAATACCTCGGCCAAGTTATCCTTCGCCTCTATACCTTAGGGCACACAATGATCCCCTCATCAGGAATCATGTCGTCCCCAGGTGATAGGCACGACTATAACCTTGGCGCGACACATCCTATCTAGACCAAGGGCTCTAGATAACTCCGATGCGCTAGGAGATGAATACTGACAAAAGGATACACCCATACCCCAAGCAACATGTCGACAAGACCCAAGATGACTACAATCAAGGAAAAGCTCAAGCTAATACCCGACTTCGCCAACAACCCGTGCAATAACTGATAATCCAGATGACTAAGTGCGAAGGTCGAACTGTTACCAAGCGACTAAGGTCATAAATGTTATCATAATGCACACTAATAAAGGCACTTAACCAAATCAAATACGCTTATCCACAATTATAAACTATTCACTAAAATAAGTGATCTACTTAACATTTTAAAGGTGCTCCACATTGCTAAAAAAAGAAGAATCGACATTATTGTCTAGAAGGGCTAATCCTGAATGTGATCGATGTCTATAATTAATTCCACTTCAATGCTATCCTTTCTGCCATTTTATGCTATTATGTGGTTATAAATAAAATCCAATTGACTCTATTCAAAGAAATTTTAATGCTATCTTGTTGTTTATGAATAATTGTCACCTCGATGTTATTCAACGAGAATTAATGCTATTATTAAATGCTATCTAAATCAAGCTATACATTACATATAAATCAAGCTATACATTACAAGCTATATAATGCCATATAAATCAAGCTACACATTACAATAAAAGTCGCTATACATTCAATGAGATTTAATGCCATATAAATCAAGCTATACATTCCAGCTATACATTCAATAAGATTTAATGCCATATACATTCAATGAGATTTACTGCCATATGCATTCAATGAGATTTAATGCCATATTCATTCAATGAGATTTAATGCCATATACATTCAAGATATACATTCAATGAGATTTAATGCCATATACATTCAATGAGATTTATTGCCATATGCATTCAATGAGATTGACTTCCATATGCATTCAATGATATTTAATGCCATATTCATTCAATGATATTTAATGTCATATACATTCAAGCTATACATTCAATGAGATTTAATTCCATATAACTCAAGCTATACATTACAAGAAAAGTCACTATACATTCAATGAGATTTAATGCCATACATTACAGAAATATATACATTACATAAATCAATGAGATTTAATGCTATACATTACAAAAATCTATTCATTACAGAAATCTATACAGAGATCTATACATTACAGAAATCTATACAGAGATCTATACATTACAGAAATCAATGAGATTTAAAGCTATACATTACAGAAATCAATGAGATTTAAAGCTATACATTACAGAAATCTATACATTAAGGAAATCAATGAGATTTAAAGATATACATTACATTACAGGAAAAGGGAAGGGTGGTCAAAAGACAAGGCTATAAAAGAGACATGAAGATGCAAAGATAAAGGAAAAATCGCAGGGGTTAACCAATGGCAAAATCGCAGAAATCTTGCACGAAGGAAATAACTGTCAAAATGAAAGGTACACTCTGTGGACTAAAACGGAAATAACACCAATGATAAATGTATAAATCGTTGTCTTTCCACCAATATACCCCCATTAACCAGTAAGGTGTAGGCAATACATGGAGGAGAAAAAATATGCCAGATATATAAATTCGTCGGGCAAAAACATTCACCCCCAAATAAAACGAAATGCAGTCCTAGGAGGAGGAAAAATCCCTAGGCAAACAAAAACGAAATGCCGTCTTAATCCAGCAATGATTGCAGTCTGACAATGGCAAATCACAGTCTTAACTAGTGGTGGAAAAACACAGTGCAATAAAAGCAGCAATGGGCACACATCAATAATAAAAACGCAAAGCATAGAGATCCGACAAAGGAAACGCCTTCAGAAATTGCAGAGCAATAATTCAATCGTAACTGAATACCAACATCCGTTTCTAAATAAATAAATCTTCTCTAAAAATAAAAATCGTATTGGGTAGTAAATTCGTGGGTAAAGTTAATAGCAGTGGGTTAAATCGAATGGGTGAATGTCGTCAACAGTCAAGAAGAGAAGAGGTTTAACACAAGAAAAATGCAAAGAGTAAATTCCATTGAATCGCAGGAAACATAGAGTAAAATCGTAGAGTAATGGCAGACTAGAAGTAAGGAAAACACACAATAAATCACTAGGAGAATCTTTATAAACTCAGCCTTAAATAATTTCCAGGAAGGGTATTAAACGCAGGGATCAACGTAGAGGATCATAAGCGGTTCGCTGTGGGAAGAAAAACCACCACAGAGGTAATCAACGCAACAAGGCATAAGACTGTCACTGAACCAGGGACAACCAACATGGTTAGACTACGGGGCCAACACATCCTTCACTCATCATCCACGCACATAAAAGCAGGGCATTAGAATCTATAGGTCGTTGTGCACCGAAGTTACGACCCTTGATTCGGCTCCTGGCCGACTGCTAAGACGTGGACTGATGAACTAGGGATGAGGATGAAGCAAAGCACTACCCATCACAACAAATCGATAAAACCAATTAGACAGTCACAACATTTAGGGATCGAAAGCCAACAGAATCAAGTCAACAACGAGCTTAAGGCTTAAGGGGAAAATTAAGTTCTCAGTTGAAATGCCAAGTCAACATTTTCTTTACCCAAGTAAAATTACATAAATAAAAGCGTAAAGTATAATAATAATCTACCATGCAGAAATAAAGGAAGCGTACTATAGCCCAAGTTGCCTGCTCTGAGTCGTTGTCCCGCGTGCTTTGTGTAGTTCCTGCTTGCTGACCGATGAGACTTCATCGGTACCTCCCAGCCAACGCTAGGGGTACTCTTCTTCCCCCGATCCACAAAGGGGCCACACACACTAAACTAGAGAACAAATAGCTCCCAGCTCGCCTCGCAAGGCCGAGATACCACTCCTCACCGAGCTGGGTATTCCAACTCCCACAAGCTAAGTCAGTCAAGTCTAAATTTATGCAGCATAATGTTACGCATAACAGAAGAGATCCATCATCCTTCTCCTCCCTCCTTTATATAAAGTTTCTAAGTCATTTACTTTCCCAAAATCCCATTTAATTTATTGTTCAATAATTTAATTCATAAAAAACCTTCCCGTACATGTGTCACCCATCCCCTTCATTGCACCATAAATTTATTTCATTAATTAATTAATTACTCATATTTCCCTCACCCACCTAAAAGAATTCCTAGAATTGCTCCTAGGTGTCCCCATATTCCCTTACACATTTTAATGATTTACCCCCTTACTAATTTACTAGTTGAGTTTAATTTAGAAAGTTCTTAAATGATAGATACCTTACTAAGTTAGTCTTTCTTCTTTTTCCTTGTGTTTCCCCTTTCTTTTTATGTTTCCCTCTTTTTCCTAGCTTCCTAATTCTTTTAAATTTCCCTCTTTCCCTTTTCATTTAAAACTCAAATTGGAAGGTGTAGAAAATTAACTTTTTCCCCTTTTCCTTTTTAGTTAATAAATGTTAAATTAGCATATGTGAAAACAACTATTTCCCCTTTTTCCCCTTTTTTAAATTTTATCCCCCAAAAGATTTTTATAAATTAATTGAATTACTTACCCCCTTCTTGTCTCATGATTAATGATGATTATCATTATTATTTATTTATTTTTATTTTTATTTTTTATCACAAGTATCACTTAGACCTAGACTTTATTTTCCTAGGCTGGGCGACATTTTATTAGAGAAATTGTTTTAAATATTTCTTATCACATTATTCATTCTAAGGCCATCTAGGTTTATTCATTTATTAATTAACACTGTGACGTGCCCTTCAGGATGCTCTAGGTTCTCCAAGGGTGCCACTCGCCTCATTCTATTTCCCTTGCACGACGTGCCCTTTAGGACGCACTACGTGCTCCAAGGGTTCCACTCACCTCTTGACTGACTTGGTAGACATAAAAAACCCCTGGAGTAAATAATTCGCCAGATGATGTTGTGGGAGACTAAGGGCCTCTAAGGAATAATGCCCCTGCCTTATTGCGCACCCCTTAGAATCATCGTGAGCGACTGTCGTAGTCGGCTCTCACGACATCGTGGGTCTTCTTCAACTAGGTAATCGTTAACCTACAGTTCGAGCCACGGTGGGAGTGCTAGTAGGCTGTGGCAGGGCTGCTGTCCACACCTCTCTCTCAATGTCTCTGGTTATCGTGCGTGACCCTTCTACTCCACATGTGAGTCTGGTCGACAAGCTATCGTTAGCCTGCATCATCGATGAGTCATGTCAGAAATAATATCCATAATCATATCATCTAATCAGATGCACAAATGTCATATATACAACAATCAAACCCCCAATAGTCCACTCCCCGACTCGATCTAGAGTCCAAGGGGTTTCATCGATGCCTCTGCATCCTCGAGGTCCAAAATACTGCACACTCAGGAAAATCGAGTCAATATCACCTGTCTATGTCAATATAGCCAAATAACATGTCATCAATCCATAACGCCTCATAATCATAATCAAATGCCCCATAGTATAATAATACGGATCACTTGCAAGCAAGTGTCCTCAAAGAATTAGTTTGCTCAGTGCACGCAAGAGCGGGATGTTACATACACACCCTCTTGGTCTAAACTTTGTCCTGAAGTTTCACAGTATAAGTGCCAAAATAATGTGTACCACAATATCATAAATCTATCTATCAAACAAAAATGGAAACTGTTGGCACATATCATATGCATCCCCCTAGGTCGCCGAGTGCGGACTATAGTTGTTCCACTAGACCTTGAATTGATCTATTGTTTGACGTCATAGCTATCGAACGCTAGGATAGCTATGGAAACTCTAGCTATGTCAAGTGCCTGACACGTCATACACACATGAATAAAATGAGCACTCTTCATCAGAGTGTCGACTACTAAGAAAATCGAGTCGTGTCTCCTTGCTGTCAGTAGCAATCCAACAATAAAATCCATCAAAATAACCTCCCATTTCGATTCTGGAATAGCATGTGGCTATAGTAATCCTTCTAGATGTCTATGTTCAGCCTTTACCTACTGACATTCTAGACATCTAGACACATAGTTGACTATGTCTTCCTTCATTCCTTTCTAGAAGAATCAGGGTTTAAGGTCCACCTTCATCTTCGTGACTCTCGGGTGAGACATGTATACTTCTCTATGAGCCTCATTTAGGATCAAGCTCCTCAACTCGGCATTCGGTGGTACGTAAATCCAATTTTTAAACCTCAATAATTCATTGTCGTCAAACATAAATCCTTCAAATCTTGGTACCATCATTGTGTTTTGTCCGATAAAATCCTCGACCTCTTTGTACCAGTCATCGTCACGCTGTAAAGTTAGTATATTTTCACGTAGATTCGTCTGAAGAGGAAACACCAAAAAGATGCATGGTCTCCAATTGAATGCATCTACCACTCGGTTCACTATTCCTTTTATGTAAGAAATCTTGAAATCGTACTCACTATGAAATTTTGACCAACGTCGTTGTCGCGCGTTTAGGTCACTCTGCGTAAAGATGTGTTGTAGTCCATAGTGGTCTGTCTTTAGTTCAAATTTTTGTCCAACATGGTAGTGTCTCCAAACCTTCAAGGCATATACAATGGCTAACAAATCCAAATCGTGCATCGCATAGTTCTCCTCATTCCTTCTCAGTTTCCTCGAGATGTAAGCGATCACTCGATCGTCTTTCATTAAGACTCTGCCTAAGCCTTCCTTGGATGTGCCAGTGCATACCAAGAAGTCCGTGTCAAAGTCAGGGACCTTTAGTATCAGTTTCATTGTCAACAAATCCTTGAGCCTTTGAAATGCCTTCGTGCATTTTTCGGTCCAAACAAACTTCTTGTTCTTCTTCTGCAATTCCGTGATCGGATTTGCTATCTTCAAAAATCCCTCGATGAACCGTCGATAATATCCTTCTAAACCCATGAAGCTACACACTTTCAGGACATTCTTCGGTGTAGGCCATTCCATAATAGCCTCGACCTTTGCTGGATCCACGACGATACCTTTGCCAGAGATGACATGCCCTAAGTAGTAAATCTTCGATTGATAAAACGAGTATTTGGACAACTTCCCATACAATTTGTGCTCTCGCAGACACTATAGTACCAAGTGAAAGTGCTCATCATGCTCCTCCATTGTCCGAGAGTAAATCAAAATATCGTCTATGAATACTTGGATGAACTTGTCCAAGTACTCATAGAACACCCTGTTCATCAAACTCATAAATACCCCTGGGGCGTTTGTCAGTTCAAATGGTAAAACAATAAACTTGTAATGACCAAAACTCATCTTAAAGGCAGTCTTAGGGATGTCATCCTCCTTGATCTGTAATTGGTGATACCATGATCGCAAATTGATCTTTGAGAACATCGTTGCACCCTTCATATGATCGAACAGATCATCAATCCTTGGCAACATATACTGATTCTTGATCGTTGCCTTGTTCAATTGACGGTAGTTAATGCAGAGCCTCCATGAACCATCCTTCTTTCGTATGAAAATAACATGCGCACCCCATGGTGACACACTTGGATGTATAAGTCCCAGGTCCAACAACTCCTTCAGTTGCATTCTCACCTCATTTAACTCTAGGGTCGACATATGATAAGGCGTTCTCGCTATTGGTTCAGTCCCTGGTTTTAGGTCTATGGTAAACTCCAATTCCCTCTCTGACGACATCTCAGGTAACTCCTCCAGAAATACGTCTGCAAACTCTCTCACCATTGGAAGGTTTTCTAGACCTTCTGCTACTCCCTTCTCATTTAATGCAAGGATTGCGTAAAACTTACATCCCTTACACATGCTCTTCCGTAGATGCAAGGAAGAGATGAACCTCAGGGAAACTCCTTGGTTCCATCCTACAATCATGCGTCTTTTTCCCTCATCATCGACCAAGCTCAACCGATTTGTCTTATAGTCGAGTATCGCCTCATGCGATTCCAACCAGTCCATACCAATCACGACATCATAAGATCCCAAGATCATGACGTACATGTTGGCCCTGGTGACAAACTCTCCCAGGTTAAGGGTACAACCCGTAACCTTTCCTCCAAACTTTTGTTTGGCTCATGAAGCCATCTCTACAAAGCTAAACTCATCCTGTTTGACTGCCTTTAGCTTAATCCTTTTTAACGTTGCACCAGAAATGAAACTCTCGGTAGCACCGGGATTTATGAAAATACCAAGAGTTTGGTTAGCAACGGTACCTGACGTCTCGAGCACAATCGACTGGTTCTCTGCCTGGTGGTTATTCACCGCCACATGAATCCGATGGGCCTTGCCCAAATCTCCCACGATAGTGGGTCTGGCTGATCCAGATGCTCTAGTCCTCTCCACTGGGTAGTCGCGCTGGTAGTGTGGCTCCCCACACGTCCAACACCCCTTCATCAGTCCAATACTCTTGGCACCTGAAGTAGAAGATGACGGCCCACCGACATGGAATCCTGGTCTGTTTTGATGAACAAGCCTAAATTGCTGCTGATCCTGTGGTCCCCGATAAGGTGTCCGCTACTGAGGCGTTGGTCGCCAAGGTGTAGTGAAAGTGGGTCCCTCTAGAAGCCACAATATCTTGTCATATGTCTAGCTAGTGTCTAATGCTGCTGTGCACCAGATGACACCTGCCCTACTGGTCTCGATGGAGTCCTGCTACGACCCCCATTGATAAGATACTCCTATGCTATGAAGGCCTTCTGGACGACATCATGCAAGATCTGAGGCATCATGATCCTAACCTTTTCACGTATGATGCCATTTAGGCCGAACACGAACCTGTTGACCTTAAGTTTCTCATTATTAAGATGCGGAGCATACCGAAACAACTCCATATAACAGGCCTCGTACTCGAGCATCGTACGACCACCCTGTCGTAAGGCGTTGAACTCGTTAGATGATGCTCAATGAATTCCTATGATAGGTACCTCTCTTAGAAACATTCCTCGAACAGTTCCCATGACACGTCTTCGACGACCATGTTCATCTGTGGTAGGAGTGTCCTCCACCATAGAAGAGCGCTCCCCGTCAATTGAAATACCACCATGCGGATCTTCATGTTGGAGGTATAGTCACGAAGTGCAAAGCACATCGCCATATTCTCCAACCATGCCTAGGTAGTTGTGCCATCCAGGGCACCAAAGAACTCGAGAAATTTGACCTTCTCAAGTTCATGGTGAATGCTACCAGTACCAACCAGAGCACACGGTGGACCCTCAGGGGGTGCGGGTGCCCTGGCCTCCTCTCTGTCCAAACGGATGATTAGTGCCTCAAACATCTATTGGAAATACCTCATCAGCCCAACCACATCACCCAATGCTATCGTCTCTTGCCTGACAACCTGTTTGTCTCCCTGGGGGTTAGACCCCTCAGGCATGGATGCTACTGGAGGTGTCGCGCCTCCTCCCCTAGCACCCCGTTGTTTGCCTCCGCGACGTCCTCTAACCATGATTACCTGCATGAATACACATCAACTTAATTAACAACATTATAATCAAATATCATATCAACGAAAGCCGTAGTGATCCCAAGTCGCGGGTTGAACCCACTCTGATACCATGTGCAACGACCCCTCGTTATGACTATAAGCGAAGCACAAAGCACAGACTATAGTTGTCCTCCTAGGTCATTGAGTGTGGACTATAGTTGTCCCACTTGACCTTGACCTGATCTATTGTTAGATGCCGTAGTTGTCGAACGCGATGATCTAGGATACTGATTGGCTTAGCCGTGAGTGCCCCCTCATTCGATACCTGGAAGAAACTCATGTCAATAACATGTGTAGGATCACTAATATAATGTCTCAAAATAGATACGTGAAAAACATCGTGCATACGCCTCAAAGAATCAGGAAAGGCTAGTCGATAGGCCACGGGCTCCTTCCTCTCCACAATATCGAAAGGTCCCATGAACCTAGGAGAGAGTTTAGCTCCCTTTCCAAACTTGATCGAACTCTTATGTGGTTTTACCTACAAGAAGACTCAATCCCCAACTTTGTAACTATGATTGACACGGTGCGCATCGACATAAATCTTCTGTCGATCCTGTGCTTCTTTAATTCTTTGTCTTATTGTTTGCATTTTCTCTTCCATTTCTTGGATCGATTCTGGTACCACCTGGACCCTATCCTCAAGCCGATCTGAACTCAAAGGCGCCCGACATGGTCGCCTATAAATAAACTCGAAAGGCACCATCTTAATGGTGCTTTGGTAACTGTTGTTATAAGTGAATTCTACCAGTGGCAAGAATTATTCCCAATGCTTTTGTTGGTCCATCACATACATGTCAACATGTCCTCCAAGGTCTGGTTCATTCATTCGGTCTACCCGTCAGTGTCCAGGTGATACACAGTACTATAGTTAAGTTGGGTTCCCAAGGCCTCTTGTAAACTAATCCAAAATCGTCCAGTAAACACCGATCCTCGATTGGATATAATCCTCTTAGGCACGCCATGAAGCCTCACAATCTCAATAATGAAAACTCTACCTATGTTAGGTGCCTGATATGTCATATGCACAGGAATAAAATGAGCACTCTTCGTTAGAGTGTCAACTACTATGAAAATCTAGTCGTGTCTCCTTGCCATCAATGGCAATCCAATAATAAAATCCATCGAAATAACCTCTCATTTCGATTCTGGAATAGCATGTGGCTGTAGTAATCCTGTTGGATGTCTATGTTTGGCCTTTACCTGCTGAGATTCTAGACATCTGGCCACATAGTTGACTATGTCTGCCTTCATTCCTTTCCAGAAGAATAAGGGTTTAAGGTCCACCCTCATCTTCGTGACTCCCGGGTCAGCCATGTATTCCGTTTATGTAAGAAATCTTGAAATCGTACTTGCTAAGTAATTCTGACCAATGTCATTGTCGCGCGTTCAGGTCACTTTGCGTAAAGATGTGTTGTAGTCCATAGTGCAGACTACAGTTTTCCCATTGGACCTTGACCTGATCTACTGTTCGATGCCATAGTTGTCGAATACGATGATCCAGGATGAGGATTAGCTCAGCCGTGAGTGCCCCTCATCTGATACCTGCAAGAAAATCATGTCAACAACATTTGTAGGATCACTAATATAATGTCTCAAAATAGATACGTGAAAAACATCGTGCATACGCCTCAAAGAATCAGGAAAGGCTAGTCGATAGGCCACGGGCTCCTTCCTCTCCACAATCTCGAAAGGTCCCACAAACCTAGGAGAGATTTTATCTCCCTTTCCAAACTTGATCGAACTCTTATGCGGTTTTACCTACTAGAAGACTCGATCGCCAACTTTGTAACTATAATCAACACGCTGCACATCGACATAACTCTTCTGTCGATCCTGCGCTTCTTTAATCCTTTGTCTTATTGTTTTCATTTTCTCTTCCATTTCTTGGATCGCTTCTGGTACCACCTAGACCCTATCCTCAAGCTGATCCCAACTCAAAGGCGCCCGACACGGTCGCCCATAAAGAAAATCGAAAGACGCCATCTTAATGGTGCTTTGGTAACTGTTGTTATAAGCGAATTCCACCAGTGGAAAGAATTATTCCCAATGCTTTTGTTGGTCCATCACGTACATGCGCAACATGTCCTCCAAGGTCTGGTTCATTCATTCGGTCTGCCCGTCAATCTCCAGGTGATACGCAGTACTATAGTTAAGTTGGGTTCCCAAGGCCTCTTGGAAACTAGTCCAAAATCGTCCAGTAAAAACCGATCCTCGATCGGATATAATCCTCTTAGGCACGCCATGCAACCTGACAATCTCACTAATGAAAACTCTAGCTATGTCAGGTGCCTGATACGTCATACACACATGAATAAAATGAGCACTCTTCGTTAGAGTGTCGACTACTATGAAAATCAATGCATGTCTCCTTGCCGTTAGTGGCAATCCAACAATAAAATCCATCGAAATAACCTCCCATTTTGATTTTGGAATAGCATGTGGCTGTAGTAATCCTGTTGGATGTCTCTGTTCGACCTTTACCTGCTGAGATTCTAGACATCTGGCCACATAGTTGACTATGTTTGCCTTCATTCCTTTCTAGAAGAATAAGGGTTTAAGGTCCGCCCTCATCTTCGTGACTCCCGGGTGAGCCATGTATTCCATTTATGTAAGAAATCTCGAAATCATACTTGCTAAGCAATTCCGACCAATGCCATTGTCGCGCGTTCAGGTCGATTTGTGTAAAGATGTGTTGTAGTCCACAGTGTTCCATCTTTAGTTCAAATTTTCATCCAACAAGGCAATGTCTCCAAACCTTCAAGGCATATATAATGGCTAACAACTCCAAATCGTGCGTCGCATAGTTCTCCTCATGCCTTCTCAGTTTCCTCGAGATGTAAGCGATCACTCAACCGTCTTGCATCAAGACTTTGACTAAGCCTTCTTTGGATGCGTTAGTGCATACCAAGAGTTCTGTGTCCATGTCAGAGACCTTTAGTATCGCTGTCATTGTCAACAGCTCCTTGAGCCTTCGAAATGCCTCCGCACATTTTTCGGTCCAAACAAAATTCTTGTTCTTCTTTTGCAATTCCGTGATCGGATTTGCTATCTTCGAAAATACCTTGATGAACTGTCGATAGTAGCTTGCTAACCCCATGAAGCTATGCACTTCTGAGACATTCGTCGACGTAGGCCATTCCATAATAGCCTCGACCTTTGCTGGATCCATGACGATACCTTCGCCGAAGATGACATGCCCTAACTAGTGAATCTTCGATTGATAAAACGAGCATTTGGACAACTTCCCATACAATTTGTGCTCTCACAGACACTGTAGTACCAAGCGCAAGTGCTCATCATGCTCCTCCTTCGTCCAAGAGTAAATCAAAATATCGTCTATGAATACTTGGACAAACTTGTCCAAGTACTCGCGAAACACCCCGTTCATCAAACTCATAAATACCCCTGGGGCGTTTTTCAGTCCAAATGGTAAAATAGTAAAATCGTAATGACCAAACCTCTTCTTAAAGGCAGTTTTAGGGACGTCATCCTCCTTGATCCATAAATTCTGATACCCTAATTGCAAATCAATCTTTGAGAACACCGTCGCACCCTTCTTCTGATCAAACAGATCATTAATCCTTGGCAACGGATACTGATTCTTGATCATTGCCTTGTTCAATTGATGGTAGTTAATGTAGAGCCTCCACGCCCCATCCTTCTTTCATATAAAAATAATAGGCGCGCCCCATGGTGACACACTTGGACGTATAAGTCCTAGGTCTAGCAACTCCTTCAGTTGCATTCTCAACTCCTGTAACTTTGGGGTCGACATACGATAAGACGTTCTCGCTATTGGTTCAGTCCCCTATTTTAGGTCTATGGTAAACTCCAATTCCCTCTCCGGCGGCATCTCAGGTAACTCCTCCACAAAGACGTCTGCAAACTCTCTCACCACCAGAAGGTGTTCTAGACCTTCCGCTACTCCCTTCTCATTTAACGCAAGGATTGCATAAAGCTTACATCCCTTGCGCATGCTCTTCCATAGCTACAAGGTAGAGATGAACCTCAGGGAAACTCCCTGGTTCTGTCCTGTAATCACGCATATTTTCCTTCATCATCGACCAAGCTCAACTGTTTCGTCTTACAGTTGAGTATCGCCTCATGCGATTCCAACCAGTCCATACCAATCATGATGTCATAAGATCCCAAGATCATGACGTACAGGTTTTATCTGGTGACAAACTCTCCCAGGTTAGGGGTACAACCCGTAACCTTTCCTCCAACCTTCTGTTTGGATACTGAAGCCATCTCTACAAAGATAAACTCATCCTGTTTGACTGCCTTTACCTTAATCCTTTTTAACGCTGCACCATAACTGAAACTCTTGGTAGCACTGGGATCTATCAAAATACTAAGGGTCTGGTTAGTGATGGTACATGACATCTCGAGCACAATCGACTGGTGCTCTGCCTGGCGGTTATTCACCGCCGCATGATTCCTATGGGCCTTGCCCAAATATCCCACAGTAGTGGGTTTGGTTGATCCAGATGCTCTAGTCCTCTCCACTGGGAAATTGCGCTAGTAGTGTGGCTCCCCACACGTCCAACACCCCTTCTTCAGTCCAGTACTCCTGGTACCTGAAGTAGAAGATGACGGCCCACCGGCCTGGAATCCTAGTCTATTCTACTGAAAAGGCCTAAACTGTTGTTGTTGTGGTCGATGCTACTGTTGATGTTGCGGTCCCCGATAAGGTGTTCACTGCTGAGGTGCTGGTCGTCGAGGTGTAGTGAAAGTGGATCCCCTCTGGAAGCCATGATATCTTGTCGTTTGTCTAGTTGGTGTCTGATGTTGCTACACACCAGATGACACCTGCCCTGCTCGTCTCGCCGGAGTCCCTCTCTGACCCCCACTGATAAGCTCCTCCTTTGCTATGAGGGCCTTATGGATGGCATCATGCAAGGTCTGAGGCATCATAATCCTAAACTTTGCACGTATGCTACTATTTAGGCTGAACACGAACCTGTTGAACATAAGTTTCTCAGTATTAAGATGCAAAGCATACTGAAGAAACTCCATATAATGGGCCTCGTACTCGGGCACCGTATGACCACCCTATCGTAAGGTGTTGAACTAGTTGAGATGGCGCTCAATGAATTCCTCCGATAGGTACCTCTCTAGGAACCATTCCTTGAACAATTCCCATGACATGTCTTCGACGACCATGTTTAGCTGTGGTAGGAGCGTCTTCCACCATATAAGAGTGCTCCCCTTAAGTTGAAAGACTGCCATGCGTACCTTCATGTTGGAGGTATAGTCGCGAAGTGAAAAGCACATCGCCATATTCTCCAACCATGCCTTGGCAGCTATGCCATCCAGGGCACCAAAGAACTTGAGAAATTTGACCTTCTCAAGATCGCGGTGAATGCTACCAGTACCAACCGGAGTGTGTGGTGGACCCTCAGGGGGTGTCAACACCCTGGCCTCCTCTCTGTCCAAATGACTGATCAATGCCTCAGACATCTACTGGAAAGACCTCATCAACCCAACCACATCACCCATTGCTATCTGCTCCTGCCCGAAAACCTGTTCGTCTCCCTGGGAGTTAGACCCCTCAGGCATGGATGCTACTGGAGGCATCGTGCCTCCTCTGCTAGCACCCCATCGTCTACCTCCACGACGTCCTCTAACCATGATTACCTGCACGAATACAAGGCAACTTAATTATCAACATTATAATCAAATATCATATCAATGAAAGTCATAGTGATCCCAAGTCGCGGGTTGAACTCACTCTGATACCGTGTGTAACTACCCCTCGTTACGACTATAAGCGAAGCAGAAAGAGATTTTTATTTTTTTATTTATTTTTTAAATGGGACAACAACAATGATTAAAGCTAAACAACACGTCTGATGGCGAGAATCACACCCGTTGAACAGGCAGTATCTGAACCCGACTCCACATATTGGCACGAGAGAAACTGGGTGAAACATGCATAAAACAACAAGGAGGAATGACTACCCACCTGACGCAATAAGACCATGCCTAAAATATAAGGGACAACATCCCCCTCCCGACACAACGACCTTGATGACCAAAGACTAGACCCTCAAGGTGCGCGAACCAAACACATGAAGGCGTTACAACCTAAGCGCTAACAACAACTCACATCGACCAACAACACCCACACGGAAAGCACATACCTCGACTAAGTTATCCTTCGCCTCTATACCTTAGGGCATGCAATGATCCCCTCATCAGGAATCATGTCATCCCCAGGTGATAGGCACAACTATAATCTTGGCAAGACACATCCTATCTGGACCGAGGGCTCTAGATAACTCTGACATGCTAGGAACCGAATACTGACAAAAGGCTACACCCATACCCCAAGAGCCAGGTCAACAAGACCCAATATGACTACAATCAAGGAAAAACTCAAGTTAATACCCAACTCCGCCAACAACCCGTGCAATAACTTATAAGCCAAGTGTCTAAGTGCGAAGGTCGAACTATTACCAAGCGACTAAGGTCATAAATGTTATCATAATGCGCACTAAGAAATGCACTTAACCAAATCAAATACACTTATCCACAATTATAAACTATCCACTAAAATAAGTGATCTACTTAACATTTTAAGGGTACTCCACGCTGCTAAAATAAAAAGAATCGACATTATTGTCTAGAATGGCTAATCCTGAATGTGATCGATGTCTATAATTAATGCCACTTCAATGCTATCCTTTCTGCCATTTTATGTTGTTATGTGGTTATAAATAAAATCCAATTGGCGTTATTCAAATAAATTTTAATGTTGTCTTGTTGTTTATGAATAATTGTCACCTCGATGTTATTCAACGAGAATTAATTCTATTATTAAACACTATCTAAATCAGGCTATACATTACATATAAATCAAGCTATACATTAGAAGCTATATAATGCCATATAAATCAAGCTACACATTACAAGAAAAGTTGCTATACATTCAATGAGATTTAATGCCATATAAATCAAGCTATACATTCCAACTATACATTCAATGAGATTTAATTCCATATACATTCAATGATATTTACTACCATATGCATTCAATGAGATTTAATGCCTATTCATTCAATGAGATTTAATGCCATATACATTCAAGCTATACATTCAATGAGATTTAATTCCATATGCATTCAATGATATTTAATGCCATATTCATTCAACAAGATTTAATGCCATATACATTCAAGCTATGCATTCAATGAGATTTAATGCCATATAACTCAAGGTATACATTACAAGAAAATTCGCTATACATTCAATGAGATTTAATGTCATACATTACAGAAATCTATACATTACAGAAATCAATGAGATTTAATGCTATACATTACAGAAATATATTCATTACATAAATTTTTACATTACAAAAATCTATACAGAGATCTATACATTACATAAATCAATGAGATTTAAAGCTATACATTACAAAATCTATACATTATAGAAATCTATACATTACGAAAATCAATGAGATTTAAAGCTATACATTATAGGCAAAGGGCAGGGTGGTCAAAAGACAAGGCTAGCAAATAGACATCAAGTCGCAGAGATAAAGGCAAAATCCCAGGGGTTAACCAATGGAAAAATCGAAGAAATATTGCACGAAGGAAATAGCTGTCAAAATGAAAGGTACGCTCTATGAACTAAAATGGAAATAACACCAATGATAAATGTATAAATCGATTTCTTACCACCAATACACCCCCATTAACCGGTAAGGCGCAAACAATACATGGAGGAGAAAAAATATGCCAGATATATAAATTCATCAGGCAAAAAAATTTGCCCCCATTTCAAACAAAATGCAATCCTAGGAGGTGGCAAAATTGCCAGGCAAATAAAAACAAAATGTCGTATTAATCCAACAACAGTTACAGTCTGACAATGACAAATCACAGTCTTAACTAGTGGTGGAAAAACAAAGTGCAATAAAACTAGCAATGGACATGCATCAATAATAAAAACGCAGAGCATAGAGATCTGGCAATGGAAACGCCTTCAGAAATCACAGAGCAATAATTCAATTGTAACTGGATACCAACATCCGTTTCTAAATAAATAAATCTTCTCTAAACATTAAAATCGTATTGGGTAGTAAATTCGTGGGTAAAGTTAATAGCAGTGGGTTACATCACATGGGTGAATGTCGTCAATAGTAAATAAGAGCAGAGGTTTAACACAAGAAAAATGAAGAGAGTAAATGTCATTGAATCACATGAAATGTAGAGTAAAATCATAGAGTAATGGCAGACCAGAAGTAAGGAAAAACACACAATAAATCACCAGGAGAAACTTTATAAACTCAGCCTTAAACAATTACCAGGAAGAGTATTAAATGCAGGGATCAACGCAGAGGATCATAAGTGGTTCGATGCGGGAAGAAAAACCACCACAAAGGTAATCAACACAGCAAGGCGCAAGATAGTCACTCAACCAGGGACAACCAACAGGGGTAGACAGCGGGGCCAATAGATCCTTCACTTGTCATCCACGCACAAAAAAGAAGGTCATTAGAATCTATAGGTCGATGTGCACCGAAGTGATGACCATCGATTCGATTCCTGGCAGACTCCTCAGGCATCGACTGACGAACTAGAGATGAGGATGAAGTAAAGCACAACCCATCACAACAAATCGATAAAACCAGTCGGACAGTCAAAACATTCAGGGATCGAAATCCAAGGGAATCAAGTCAACAATGAGCTTAAGGCTTAAGGGGAAAATTAAGTTCTCATTTGAAATGCTAAGTCAACATTTTATTTACCCAAGTAAAAGTACAAAAATAAAAGCGTAAAGTATAATAATAATCTACCATGCAGAAACAAAGGAAGCGTACCGTAGCCCAAGTCCCCCTCTCCGAGTCATTGCCTTGCACGCTCCATGCATATCCCTCTTGCCGACCGATGAGACTTCACCGGTACCTCCCAGCCAACACTAGGGGTACTCTTCTTCCCCCTTATCTCCCCGAGCCGCAAAGGGGCCACACACACTAAACTTGAGAACAACTAGCTCCCAACTCGCCTCGCAAGGCCGAGCTACCACTCCTCACCGAGATGGGTATCTCAACTCCCACAAACTAATTCAGTCAAGTCTAAATTTCTGCAACGTAACGTTACACATAATAGAAGAGATCCATCATCCTTCTCCTCCCTCCTTTATATAGAGTTTCTAAGTCATTTACTTTCCCAAAATCCCATTTAATTTATTGTTCAATAATTTAATTTATAAAAATCCTCCCCGTACATGTGTCACCCATCCCCTTCATTGCACCATAAATTTATTTCATTAATTAATTAATTACTCATATTTCCCTCATTCACCTAAAAGCATTCCTAGAATCGCTCCTAGGTGTCCCCATATTCCCTTACACATTTTAATGACTTACCCCCTTACTAGTTTACTAGTTGAGTTTAATTTAGAAAGTTCTTAAATGCTAGATACCTTACTAACTTAGTCTTTGTGCTTTTTCCTTATGTTTCCCCTTTCTTTTTATGTTTCCCATTTTTTCCTAGTTTCCTAATTCTTTTAAATTTCCCTCTTTCCTTTTTCATTTAAAACTCAAATTGGCAGGTGTAGAAAATCAAATTTTTCCCCTTTTCCTTTTTAATTAATAAATTTTTAATTAGCATATGTGAAAAACAACTATTTCCCCCTTTTCCCCCTTTTTAAATTTTATCCCTCAAAAGATTTTTATAAATTAATTGAATTACTTACCCCCTTCTCGTCTCATGATTAATGATGATTATCATTATTTATTTATTTTTATTTTTATTTTTTATCACAAGTATCACTTAGACCTAGACTTTGTTTTCCTAGGCTAGGTGACATTTTATTAGGGAAATTGTTTTAAATATTTCTTATCAAGTTATTTATTCTAAGGCCATCTAGGTTTATTCATTTATTAATTAGCAACGCAACGCGCCCTTCAGGACGCGCTAGGTGCTCCAAGGATGCCACTTGCCTCATTCTGTTTCCCTTGCACGACGTGCCCTTTAGGACGCACTACGTGCTCCAAGGGTGCCACCTGCCTCTTGACTGACTTGGTAGACATAAAAAATCCCTGGAGTCAATACTCCACCAGGTGATCTTGTGGGAGACTAAGGGCCTCTAAGGAATAAGGCCCCTGCCTTATTTCGCGCCCCTTAGAATCATCGTGAGCGACTATCGCAGTCGACTCTCACAACATCGTGGGTCTTCTTGAACTAGGTAAATGTTAACCTATAGTTCGAGCCACAACGAGAGTGCTATTAGGCTGTGGAAGGGCTGTTGTCCACACCTCTCCCTCAATGTCTTTGGTTATCGTGTGTGACCCCTCTACTCCACATGTGAGTTTGGTCGGCAAGCTATCGTTAGCCTGCATCATCAACGAGTCATGTCAGAAATAATATCCATAATCATATAATCTAATCAGATGCACAAATGTCATATATACAACAATCAAACCCCCAATAGTCCACTCCCCAACTCGATTTGGAGTCCAAGGGGTTTCATTGATGACTCTACATCCTTGAGGTCCAAAATTGTGCACACTCAGGAAAACCGAGTTAATATCACCTGTCTATGTCAATACAACCAATTAACATGTCATCAATCCATAACGCCTCATAATCACAATCAAATGCCCCATAGTATAATAATCTGGATCACTTGCAAGCAAGTTTCCTCAAATAATAAGTTTGCTCAGTGCGCGCAAGAGCGGGATGTTACACATTGTCTTAAGGATTTTTCTTATACCATGGTGGGTACTAGCCCATGTATATCATTCAATTCCACTAATCTATCTCAAGTAGATGGTTTCTTGAAGTATGAGCCCCGAGAGGCTTGTCAGGACAATGAAGCACTTTGGTCTACACCGATGGTTATGTGAGTCCCCCTTATCTTGGTTTGTCTTTTCAAGTTAACAAGTTTACTAGCATTACAAATCCCTCACCAAGTACACTTCACATGAATTCTATGCACGATTCTCATTCAATATGCTACTTCCCATCGAACTCCATCCATCAATTCTATGGTAGTAATGGTATATTTTATGAGAGAGTTGAAGAATGGTTGGAGGAATCATATTCATATAATGTTCCTATGGATTATTGCATTGACATATTTAATATGGTGAATATATTTGATCATACTTTAATTTTTCCCACTTTTACTATATTTTTATTCCAAGCTTTGTTTCTAATCTTTTATGGTGAACATTCTTGTGCAGATTTGGGATTATATGGATGGCTACATTGACAATACGACTTTACATAGTTCTTTGTTTATCCATTGTAGTGTAGAATAGGAGTAGGGTAGAGTAGGATAGTGTCTTTCCTTTGCATAGTTTAGCTTTGCTTCCTAGTTTTTAATTAGTTTTATGTTTGTATTCTCTTTTCATTACTATTGGATAGACACTACATCAATTCTTAGCAGAGGTTGAGAGAAATAGAAGACTTGTACATTAATTTTCCCTTCATCATGTTTTTCAATTTAATTCTGATTTGGGAAAATTTACTTTATCTCATTTTCAAAAAAATTATATATGTCGGGTAATTTTTCAGATCATTGATTTTCACCATGTCAAATATTCTTCAAGCATTGGGTTATCTCACAAGTAGGTCATTTTATAAAGGATACTATTCATTACCTCTTGTAATGAAAATGGACACTCATATTTGTGCCATACTCATATCCACATAATTCTAATCTAGGAAAGTTCACTTAATTGAGATTCTTATAAGTTTTGGGCTTCATGTCCCATACACAGTAAATGAATGTTTGAGTGACTAATTCTACCCATTTGAGATTGAAACCACTCCAATTCCTTGCATTTCTTTGGATGATTATTTAGGATTTAGAGTTGTTCAAATAATTTCTTTCACATTCACTCTTTTCTTCTATCACTTTCAATCAGCATGATTTTTTTTGTATATAACTTTTTAGCAGAATGAGCTTAGCTGATTTTTATTTCATTTGAGTTATTTTTGGATTTTTTAGCAATTTCAGTTATAATTTATGGGTATTGTTTGCACATGTCTTTTTATTTGTTTAGTTAGTTTTTCAATGAATAATTTATCTTTCACCTTGTATATTTCTTCACCCAAGCTTCCTCTCATACACAACAACAAGAGACATTCATTCACACTATCTAGATGCATGTTTGGACATCTTGGACAACACTCTTATATTAAATCTTGTAGTGATTTTTTCTTCTTTAGAAAACTACTTGAGAACCAATCTTTTTATTCCCCCAACTCACTGGTCGACTAAAGGATCAATTATAATACTATCAATTATAAGAATTCCATACCTGATATTTTCTTGAAGAGATTTTGTTCATCCCTTGGATTTTCTAGTTTTAGATCACTCATTATGGTTACATTCTTGATCGATCTAATTTTTATCACGGCTTAATGATATTGTGCTTATCTCAAAATTGGAATCATTAAAATCCTTGGAAGTTGTAAATACCTCAACAAAATATCTCCATGCAACTTCTAAGATGTTATATTCGAGTTTTCAACATTTGTTTTCATTTCATCCATGGTTATAATTTTCAAGATGTGAATTCCTTGTGGGTTGTAACTCATCAATCCATTGGGACCCACACTCTTCAACACAAA
>JASDQU010106453.1:84206-101563 GCA_032191745.1 Picea mariana
TCCAACTGTAACTCCAAAACTTTCTCCTCAATGAACAAGTGAGTGTGTATCTAAGCGAGGCACTAGCCTCCTTATTTATACAATTCTGGCATGTGTGGAAGTGTCTCTTCACTGGCAGGGCCGAATTCTTCTTCTGGGTGGTTATAACCACCTTTAATATATTCTGGGGCTGACTTCTTATTCCGCCTATTACAATTATACTTTAACCAATCCGCAAAAGGGGATTTGGTATTTTACAATAGCAGACATGATCAATCCGCAATAGGGGATTGATCTAATGAATAATATCACAATAATAATTAGAATACACTTTGCAGTTACATTATTTCAACAATGGTAAAATTAGAAAGTCTAAAATATAACTAGTCAGTTAACTCCCACTGAACTAGTGTGTTGAAACTAGAAATTTCTCCAACACCCCCCCTGAACATCACTATGGAGTAAAAAATGAGTCCCGGCTACTAGGACATTTTAGGTACTCATGTACAATGCAACTAATGAACACCAAAAAAAATGAGGAAAGAGGAAAAACCACGTGGGAATAAAACCCCCCCTAAAAGGACAATGTTTCAAAAGAAGAAAAGACAGTTTCTAAGCAACTGTGTTCTTCACTGCAAGACGATCCTGCAAAGTCTAAAACTTTTTCTCAGTGAATGTCTTGGTGAATATGTTAGCAGTCTTTTCAGAGGAAGGACAAAACTGCAAATCAATGATCCTGTCATGTACTAAATCTCTGATGAAATGCATGTGGACCTCAATGTGTTTGGTTCATTGTCGCTGTATTGGATCTCTGCAAAATCTTAGTGTACTCTGATTGTCGCACCATATGATAGTCGGACAGTGAAACTAGATACCAGGCTCAGTAAGGAAGTGTTGAAGCCAAAGTGTTTGAATGACACAGTTGACTACTCCTCTGTACTTGGACTCTGCGGAAGATAAAGCAACGACCAATTGCTTCTTACTTGACCAACAATTTAGGCCTGACCCCAAACTGAGAGTGTACCCGGACGTGGACTTGTGATATGTGTTATCACCAGCCCAATCAGAATTTGTGAAGCCTATGAGATCTAATGCACAACTAGCTGCATAGTGAATCCCATAACTCATGGTGCCATGAACATATCTAAGGATGCACTTGGCAGCCTTCCAGTGCAGATCATGGGGTTCCTGCATGTATCTGGAAACTGCTCCTACTGCATATGAGATATTTGTATGGGTGTGGGTGAGATACAAAAGACTCCCCACCAACTATTGATACAAAGTGTTGTCCACTAATGGTGTATCCCCGCCATCCTCAAGTCTGATCCCAAATAAGAAGGGTGTAGGTGCAAACTTATAGTCTGTCATGTGGAATCTATCCAGAAGATCCTTGACATACTTAGCCTGAGAAAGTTTGATGCCGAAAGCATCCTGATTGATCTCAATACCAAGAAATAAGTGTAGTGGACCCATGTCCATCATAGAGAACCTATCATGCAAAATATATTTGACCAAAGCAATGGTTGAAGCCGAGCTATCGGTGATCAAAATATCATCAACATAGAGTACTAATATAATCATAGAGTCAGTAGTCCTCAACATGTAAACATTGGAATCAGATTTACATCTAACGAAATCATGTGAAAGTAAGTAAGAATACATCTTTGCATACCATGCTCTAGGTGCCTACTTGAGGCCATAGAGAGACTTCTTCAGTCTGCATACTAAAGATGAGTTATGAATGAACCCCTGTGGATTCTCCATGTAGATCTCCTTTGAAAGGTCAACATGAAGAAAATCATTATTCACATCCATCTAGTGAACTTCCCATCCTTTCGCTGTTGCAATGGATAGAGCCAAGCAAATGGAGTCCATATTTTCTACAGGATAAAAGGTATCATAATAATCTATCCCATGAATCTGCTGAAATCATTTTAAAACTAGTATGTCTTTGTACCTGCTCACCTGACCATCTGCTGCTCTCTTGGTCCTGTAGACCCATTTGCATCTGACAAGTTTCCTCCCTGGTGGAAGTGGAACCAGATCCCAAGTCTGATTCACTAGGAAGGAGTCATGCTCCTTCTGCATGGCTTCTTTCCATAGTGGATTTCCAACAGCCTCATTGTAGGTATGTGGATTAGAAGATTGAACCATATAGCAATGCATGGGGATCACTGGTTCAGAAGCTGAAAATACATGAGAAGGATCCACATGTTGAGATTGAGTCCTCCTTGAATCCAATGGATCCCCTGCCAGGTTTCCTACTACCTGAAGTATGGATTGTGCCCACTTAGGCATTTGCTGAAGCTCTGACACTTCCTCCTCATTTGGTTGTACTACCTGCTCATCTGCATGTACACAATCCTCTGAATCTATGTCTGGATATGTAGCATTCGAGTGTGTGGAATCATCATCTCTAATGTCTGGAACTGATGGAAGCAAAAGAGTCTCTGCATGTTGCACTGGAGGTGCATGGAAAGGACTCTCCTCAAATTGAACAATGCACTCAATGATGAGCCAGTTTGTAGAGGGATCAATCAATCTATACCCCTTCACATCATCTGGATATCCCACACAGATGCAAGGTGTGCTCTATGGATCTAAGGATTTCCTCTTTTCAGAAGAAATATTGGACCATGCTCTAGATCCAAAGACGTGGAAGCGTGTGACATCTGGTTTGTCACTTGTCTAAGCCTCAAAAGGTGTCATATCCTCAACATATATGTGAGGTGATCTGTTCTATATGTAAGTAGCATAGTTAAGTGCCTCAGCCCAAAGCTTGGAAGGAAGTGATCTTGCATGCAACATGCAACTGGTCATCTCCTTGAGAGACCTGTTCTTCCTTTCAAAAACTCCATTCTATTATGGAGTGTATGGAACTATGTGCTGAAACTAAATACCAGCTTCACGACAAAGATTCTGAACATCTTTGTTGATATACTCTCCCCCATTTTCTATACAGAGAATCTTGATTTTCTTCCCAGTTTGTGTCTCTACTAGAGCTTTGAAGTCTTTGAGATGCTCAAAAACTTCAGACTTTTGTCTGAGAAAATAAACCCAAGTATAGCGTGAGTAATCATCAATAAATGTAATAACATACCTTGCTTTGTTGATGGACGGATGTAGAAATGGACCCATGAGATCACTGTGAAAAAGCTCCAAGGAAGAGGAGGCTCTCCTTGCCTTCCCCTTTTCAAACTTCTCTTCAGGATGCTTTCCAAGAATGCATCCTTCGCAAACCCCTTCAGAAAAGTGAATGTTTGGCAAGCCTTTGACCATTCCTTGCTTGGAAATTTGTTGCATGTACCTAAAGTTTAAATGACCAAATCTCGCATGCCATACTCTACTACTATCATTAGCATGTGTAAGTAGAAAAGAGGAGTCATATTCAGTAAAATTAGTGAACTTATACAACCTTGATTTGTGATCTACCTCACCAACTGCAATAATGGAACTGTCATGCATGTCAAGTACAGTAACTGAATCTGATGTAAATTCAACCCTTTTACCTATTTGAGTGATCTGATAAACTGAGAGTAGATTTATAGAAAGATTTGGAACATGTAAAACATTCTCAAAACTTCCATTAGGGAGTTCCACTCTTCCCTCTCCTACAACTGCTATTGGAGTATCATCCCCCATGAGAATAGGAGGTCCAGAGCATGAACTCAAAGAAGTAAAAACTTCCTCTTTAGCTGCCATATGATGTGATGCACCAGAATCTATAATCCATGAATTAGATGAGGAATTAATTGCAACCATAGCATGATGATTACCTTTCTTAGCCGCATGGTCTTCTTCCTTCTTCTTCTTGGCTCCTTCAGGAATGAAGTCTCCAAGGTTATTCCTCTGAAGTACCTGTTTCATAAGATCAATCTACTTCTTCATGCATGTGGATTCTTCATGATTCAGTTTATTGCAATATCTGCACTGCTTTCCCTTCTTCTTCTTCCCTTTGGAATTTGAAGAATCTTTGGAACCTGAAGAATCCTTGAAGGGTTTGGAATATCCCTCCTTTTTTGACTCTGGATGTAATAACTCCTTTCGTTTCTGCTTCGATTTCTGATTGTATGACCCTTTTCCATCATGCATGGTGAGTGCATGTGCTTTGGGATATTTCATGAAGCCCATCTATATGAGTTTTGTCTACTCTTGTGTAAGAGACTCAATGAATTGATCCAATGTAGGCATTTTCCAATTTGTTCCAAAAAGACACCTGCCAGAATGGAAATTGGAGACATATACAATGTATTTTGGTCCTAGCTTGGCCAAGATTGTTAGAATAAGTTGTTTCTCTTGTGTAGACTTATCAATACCACATTCACCCAAGCTTAATAGCAAATATTTAAATTTAGTAAAAAAATCTTGTATATTATCAAAACTTTTAGGGTCTAAGGTATTCAACTCTACCTCAAGCATATGACCTCGCATCTCATCCTGCTTTCAAAAGAGTCCTTCCAAGGTGGTGTAGATATTTTTTGGAGTCTTGCATGCGGCAACATGAAACCACAAATCAATGGAGATTAACTCAAGAAGTAGTCTTGTGGCCTCATCCTTACGGTTCGTCCATCTCATCTTCTTAATCGCTGATGTAGGTTCTGTTTCTGTCGCCATCGTCAAATTATATAGTCCTTTTGTTTTGAGTTGGAATGTCGCCTTGGACTTCCAATAAAAATAATTTTATGGTGTGAGGATTACCACCAATTTTGACTGTATAATAGTTGTCATATCCATCTCTCCCACTGTTTCTAATAACCCCTAAAAATTCACTCTCAATCTGCAAGTGAAAAATTAATAAATCATGACAGAAATGGCACTTTAAGTGAAAATTCGTATCAGTTTCAAGAGATGATCTTATGACTTACTTTCTAAGCAAACGATGAGGAATCTCGCCAAACGGTTGAAAACCCACTTCCAAAATGGGTCGATTTACTTCTTAGGAGGGTCGTTTCCTCAAAAAATTAATATTTTTGGGAGAAAGCACTATAGAAAGGTACGGCCATAGATTTGTATCAGTTTTAGGAGGCTATCCTGTGGCTTAATTTCTGAGCAAACGGTGAAGAATCTCGCTAAACGGTTGAAAAATCACTTCCAAAATGGGCGATTTACTTTCCTCGCAGGCCGTTTCCTCAAAAATGTAATATTTTGGGAGGAATAATTGCTAAAAGGTATGACCATGGATTTAGCTTGTCGAAACCCCGATTTTTCTTATTCTTTGGCTTGTCTGGCTTGCTCCAAGCAGCATAGCTCTGATACCATGTCATTGTTTCATGGAAGCATGCACATGAGATCTAGCTAAAGCAAGTACAAACAAAGCTTATCAAGAAAGGAAGAGAGATTCAATATGGAAGAATGAGAAAATATATTCACACTACTCCAATGAGCCGATGATTGATACATAGATCATGATCAATATGATACAATGAATTAGTGAAATACACTCATATATAGGGCAAAACATTCCATAATTAAGAAAAGCAATCAAGCAATTATCTTTACTTAGGAATGCATGCATGCATAATAGTGATGGTAAAAATAGAAAGTCTAAAATAGAACTAGTCAGTTAACTCCCATTGAACTAGTGTGTTGAAAATAGAAATTTCTCCAACATCTTTTAATTCTCTTAATTATTCCACTTATTATTATTTTTATCATGATCTCTTTAATGATTTTATTTTGCAGGAAACTACCCACCATATGATTCAAATAAACTCAATGAGGATGAACTCTTTTGAAGTACTTGATGGTGGTAATGTGCATATGGAAGATAGAGAGGATAAGGCCTCTTCCCATGAACTTATTAATTCTATGCCTTTTCAGCTTTTTTCATGGGATGAAGGGAATGTTGTAGGAGATATATATCAAACAATGTCTTCTTCTTATTCTTCATTTATGATAAATAATGAAGCTTCTTATTCAAGTAGCCCTATAAGTAATATTGTTGATGCTAGTGGATTCTACCATTGTCTTTAGGATTTGTCTTATACCATAGTGGGTATTATCCCATGTATATCATTCAATTCCACTAGTATATCTCAAGTATATGATTACTTGAAGTATGAGCCCCGAGAGATTTGTCAAGACAATGAGGCACTTCGGTCTACATCGATGGTTGTGTCAGGCCCTCGTTCTCTTGGTTTGTCTTTTGGAGATAACAAGTTTACTAAAATTATGACTCCCTCACTAAGTGCACTTCACATGAATTCTATGCACAATTCTAATTCAGTATGTTACTTCTCATCGAACTCCCTCCATCAATTCTATGGTAGTAATGGTAGATTTTATGATAGATTTGAAGCATGGTTGGAGGAATCATATTCATCTAGTGTTCCCATGAATTATTTCATTGACATATTTAATATGGTGAATGGATTTTATCATGATTTAATTTTTCCCATTTTTACTCTAATTTTATTCCAAGATCCATTTCTAATATTTTATGGTGAACATGCTTGTGCAGGCTTTAGATTATATGGATGGTTACATTGGAATTATGACTTTACATAGTTCATTTTTCAACCATTGTAGCATATAATAGAAGTAGAGTAGAATAACATAGTGTCTTTCATTTGCATAGTTTAACTTTGCTTCCTAGTTTTTAATTAGTTTTTTGTTTGCATTCTCTTTTCATTATTGTTGGCTAAACAGTACATCAATTGTTAGTAGAGGTTGAGAGAAATAGAAGATTTGTACACTAATTTTCTCTTCATTGGATTTTCAATTTAATTTTGATTTGAGAAAATTTACTTTATCTCATTTTCAAAAAAATTCTATATGTCTGGTAATTTTCAAATCATTGATTTTCACCATGTCAAATATTTTTCAAGCATTGGGTTATCTCACGAGTGGGATATTTTATAAAGGATAATATTCATTCCCTATTGTAATGTAAATGGACACTCATATTTGTCCCATACTCATATCCACATAATTCTAATCTAGAAAAGTTTTCTTAATTGAGATTCTTATGAGTTTTGGGCTTGTTGTCCCAGACACAGTAAATGAATTTTTGAGTGACTAATTCTACCCATTTGAGATTGAAACCACTCCAATTCCTTGCATTTCTTTGGATGATTATTTTGGATTTGGAGTTGCTAAAATAATTTCTTTCACATTCACTTTTTTCTTCGATCACTTTCAACCAATATGATTTTTTTTTGTATAGACCTTTTTAGCATAACGAGTTTAGTTGATTTTTATTTCGTTTGATTTATTTAATTTTAGCACTTATAGTTATTATTTTTGGGTATTGGATGCACTTGTATTTTTCTATGCTAAGTTAGTTTTTCAATGAATAATTTTTCTTTCACCTTGTATCTTTCTTCACCCAAGCTTCCTCTCATACACAACAACAAGAGACATCCATTCACACTATGTAGAATCATGTTTTGACATCTTGAAAAACACTCTTATATTAAATCTTGTGCTAAAAAATTTCAGAAAACTACCTGAGAACCAATATTTTTATTCCCTCGACTCATTGGTCGACTAAAGGCTCAATTCCACTATTGTCTATCATGAGAATTTCAAACCTGATATTTTCTTGAAGAGAATTTGTCCATCCCTTTGGTTTGTTGATTTTGGGTCACTCATTATGGTTACATTCTTGATTGATCTAATTTTTATCATGGATTAATGATCTCGTGCTTATCTCGAAATTGAAATCATTCAAATACTTGGGAGTTGTAGATACCTCAATGAAATATCTACATGCAATTTCTAAGATGTTATATTTGAGTTTTCAACATTTGTTTTCATTTTAGCCATGGTAATTGTTATCGCTCTGTAAATTCCCAAAGGTTGTTGGGAGGTAGAAGAAATTTATCAGAGGTAACTTTATCCAACCACTTCGAAACTGGGATCTAGCCCTTCCAGTTTCAGAGAGGGATCTCTCTGTAAGATGTAATTTTGTTTAAGGTTTTAGGTATTAGGCTAGTTAAATAAATAAGAATGTGTTGTTTGTTTTATAAAAATTGCTGAAATATTGCTTACACATCCATTGGGCTATGGGGTCTGTTTTATAAAGTTTGAGACCAAAGAACAGATTTTGTAAGGTATTTTCACAGGGCGGGATAATGCAACTGTTGGATCCTTTAGAGTAAATGATGGATAGCAGAAAAGATGAGATAATCAATTAAAATAAAGAAGCATTTAAGAATTTCTGTATCATAACATCAGAAGACAAACACTTAGATCTTTAAAAGCCAGAAACAGAGTATACAAAGATAAATTTTGCAACCATAACTTCTTTTAAATGATCAGATATAGAAAACATAAATGATTATGAAGACAAAAAAACCATTTAACGAAGAGGAGTAAACATCACCAACAATTTACATGCAGGAATCGTGTGAAAGTCCTTTTTATTACTGGTAGATATCTTGAGAGAAGGATTACAATGATTACAACTTGCTTGGGCGTAAAGATCAACCCCCAATACTTCGAAACTTGAATTATTTATAGAAAAAATTACAATCGATCCTGTCATTAATGATCAGGACGTGTCAAAATCCAAAGCTAACTAACTAGATAACATAATACAAAATTGTAGGAACTATTAATGATCTATTGGATTCTTTGTGTTGATTTTAGGGAAGGTCGTTGAGGATTCATTCGCTTGACTTTGACTGCTTCGCATACTGAATTGGTTTGTACACCTCATCCCTTATTCGATCAAAGTGCATAGATCCTCCCATCTTTGCTGACTGGGAATGGTGACTTTGAGTAGTCTTTGGTACACTTCATCCATTTCTGTGTATTTTGCAAAAGTTGGCTTGGTGATGAAGATATACTTGATTTCATGATGGATGTTGAGGTCTAGTTGCAGAGTCTCTAAAAATGATTAACCTGTTATGCTACCCTGTATCCATGAAAACTTGGAGTTGTCCTTTGCCACCATGACAATATTTTGCTTGTAGTCGAACAGGGTCATCAGTTTGTTATTTAAGACCAACAAACTAGGAAGACCTTTCTTCTGCAAAGCATCAATCTTGCTAAAGAATCTCTGAACTCCGATATCCATGTTCTGGGCTCTCTCTTCCAATTGCAATATTAATCCTCTTTTGTTCAGGACCTTCTTAACTTCGAGGATAGTCTCAGTCCTATCCTCAATTTCCAGACTTTCGAGCTCATCCTTAGTCTTTGAATTTAGAAACTTGATGATTTCATTTTCTTCTGTGGGCATTTCTCCCAACTCTCCCTTCTCTCCCTTGATCCTGTCAATGGCTTGCTTGCTCCTTAACACCAATTCGTGCTGCTCAAACATAATCTTCACGAGGGGCCAGATTTCTGTCATGGATTTTGAGATATCCATCCAAATGTTCTCCTTGGCTTCTGCTAGTGTTTTTCCCACAATTGTCTGCTTTTGCAGTTGTTGTATCTCTTGCTTTAGTTTTTCTGATGTGTGCCTCTCAGTGTTGTAGCTAGCCTGGAAAGAAGATGTAATCTTTTGGACATGCTCCATCTCTTTCTGCAATTTTTTAATTTCTGTTCCTTGTAAAGTCATTTCCTCCATTGACTTTGCTAGAGCTTCAGATGTCTCTAGAAATGTCACTAGGGTAGTTGAGGGGAACTGCACTCAATGGGATGACCTCCATGGGATCTGTTTATTCTTTTTCCTTTACTAGTCTTTCTAGCTCAGTCTCCATCTCTTTGATCTGTGCATTCTGTTACATGATCAACTTTATCATTTATTATTTTTGACCCTCTGTCTCTTCCATCTCTTTGGTTTGCGAGTCTTCAGTAGATGACATTTTTAATTGCTTCCTCAAGGAGGCTATGTTAGCGTTATTTTTCTTCAGCAGTTCCTCAACTACTTTCACATTCAAGGGATCATAGCCAATTTTAAGTACCATATCTTCTAAAGACTTGATCATGTTATCTTTTGCAAAATATGACACTTTCTCCAGCTTTAGTTGAGTCTGGACATTGTTAAGAGAAATCTGTAATTTTGCAGTGGTTGTGGAAGCGTTTGCCAATGTTGAGAAAACCATTTCTCCAGTTGGTCTGTGCAAATCCATATGATCAGTTGGATGTACTTGCTTGGCATCAAACTCAAGTGTTTATCTTTTGTAATTAGTGATTTCCTTTGGATGGGGCATCTGTGCCTACATAAACGCCATGTGAATTCTCCCTTTTTCTTTGTTAAACGCAGAGAGCAATCTATGTTGTGTTGTTGATGTTTGTTTCCAGAATTGAGCATAGGTGTTATTTGTCAGCATATCATTCTTCTTCTTGATTAAATCATATTTCTCAAAGATACTTAGTTTTACAGACCCTTGTGATGGTTGGGTGGTCAAAGTGGTATCAGTTTGCTTTTTTGAAGAAGAAATTGACATCATCTGTTGATTACTTGAGAACAATGGTGAGTGTTCTCCCTCGACTACTGTGGTAGACTGGTTCTCTTCCTTTCTTGACCTGTCAGTTGTATGACTGGTCTTGGGCCTTTTCTTGTAAACCTGGAAATCCTCTGCTGAGACTTCAGTAATTGAAGGAGAGGCATCCTTTCTAGGCATTTTCTCCTTTGGTATCTGTGGAGGAGTGGTCTATGAAAAAATGGATGGAGGAGATTGTTGTTCAGCGTCTTCCAGAGTGTTCACCTCCCACTCTGTTTGGTTCATAAATTTCTCGATCTTTGGTTTGGGAATGTGAGCATATGGGGAAATTTTATTCCTTAATATCATTTCTATAATAATCCCACATGGATCATAGTGCCAAGGGAAACAAATGCCAAAATTCATTTCCTTTAGTAGCTTGTTTGCCTCTTCCCCGACAACTCGACTGTTACAGATAAATGATCCTATCCGCCGTTTAAATCTCAATTGTTTCTTCTTCTTCAAAACTACAAAATGTATGTCGTCTGAATTGATCATTTGCCTGATGTATTCCAAGGAGAAAATCCTAACAGGTACATATCTGGGAAGCTTATAAGGAGCCAACTCACATCCATAAATTCTGATTTCTGTGTGATTCTGATACAAATACCAGTCTCCAGTCTTAGCGAGGTCCGAGAGGTGTAAAATTCTTTGGATATCCTCATTTATCCTTGGTTCTTGTCTACCACTGAGCATGCTTACCACTGGGTGGTAAAACTACTCAATGAATTGCTTGAAATTAAACTCTGTGGAGTTTTTTCTCAGTAATGAAGTCCAAGAGGTGACAGGCTATGCTTTGTCATCCTGGTCTAGTTTCTACATGGGGAATAGGAACTTACTGCTTGAAATAACACGAACATGTAAGCTGGTATTCAGGAATACCAGAACATGCCCTCTGTGGGAAATTTGAAAAGTTTCTCATGCATGTTCTCAGCTAGAAAACTACTGTAGTCAAACCGGGTGGTGGATTTTTCTTCGGCAGAGAAAATGGACAAGAAACTTAGGATGGGCTCGTCCAACTATTCATATGAATAATACCCAAGAAGACAACATAACGATGAAATGAATTGGTTATCTTTTTCTGAAAACATGGAAGAATGGTAGGGGGGATTGTTCTTGGGGAATTGGGCATTATGTGGGAGGAAAAACTCAAAAATCTGCACTCTCTGGGGAAAAGACAAATTCTGGTACATTTCAGTTAGAAATTCAATGGTGAAAGTAGAGGGGGATTCAGCTTTGGGTCTTTGCATCATCTGGTCAATGGCCTTGGGTGTGATAGTTAAAAGGGTCTCTCCAAACGATGAAACAATAGCTCTCTGGTCAGGGAGATAATCCGCCTGGTACTCGAGGGCGAACTCGGGAAAATGGTGAATTTGGGGAAAAAGGTACAGTGGGAAATTGGACTCCTAGAGTCCAATCTCATCACTTTGGTCCAGGAAGGTGTCTCTGAACCACGAATGCAATTCGACAAAATCGAATTCGCATCGGGGCTCTGAGATCAGGTAGTCTTTTTCAGCCAGAGGAATTTGGTCGAGATAGATAGGAGGCGGGAGGAATGGATTTTCCTCGACCTCTAATTTCTTAGATTTTGGCGCCATGAATTCAACTATTACTTGCAATCTGAAACAAAAAAACGTTAGCGGGAAATTTTCTTTATCTCGGTCACTGACTGAAATGGCGGGAAAGTGAGCTTCAGGTATGCGGAAAGTGTGAATCAGTACGATAATGGCGGAGAAACAGGATTTAGAATGGGTGACCGTTGGGGATCGGTGGACCATTCCGCAGCCTAACGGGTATGCTTGGTTGCTTTGAATGGCCAATGCATATCTGGGGATGAGGTGATGGGAAAGTGATGGGTTAAGGGTGTGTGAGTTTGATGTGGAGGGTAGCAAGTGGAGGGGATGTGGCAGGTGGTGGATGAGTGGCGGACGAAGTATGCTGACAGAGTAAAGTCACATGACTTGCCAACAACAGTAGTGGAGTGTGTCGTCATGCGTCATAGGCGGTATAAAAAGGCTGGTATGGCGGTATGTCGGAGGGGGGGTAGGCAGTAACTAGTTTAGATCAAGGGGGGTCTGACATAACTGTAATAATTTTCAAAATGTGAATTCCTTGTAGGTTGTAACTCATCAATCCATTGGGACCCACACTCTTCAACCCAAAATCAATGCATTCATAATAAAAAAAGATAAGCATTGTTTGGGTTAGTTTAGAATGTCTTATATTTTATCCCTTGCACTCATGAGCTTGTTGATTTTGTTTTTTGGATTATATGTCTCATTATTTTGAACAGAAAACCTATATAGTTGAGAGACAAGCTATACACTCTTCTTTTTCATTTAACTTTCCTCTTATTCTATGTGACATGTAATTTCAAGGAAGTGAAATACATAATTTGTCTACTTGGAACACTCTTGGGGACTTGAGGATATCAATTTTATGGATTTACCCATCATGCTAATATTATCACCAATTAGAAATTAGATCTTAATCACTTCATTTTATCTTGCAATTTGGAAGTCAATCCATCTAGGTTGTAACCTGAGATCATTTACACCTTACCAAAGTGTCTTGATTTCTATCATTTACATGATGATTTCCTCTTTTCTCTCACAAGATTGAAGGTCATCATACAAATGTTTCACATCATTATCATTATTAATCAGAGGAAACACATACCTCGGGGTGCAATATTGATAATCTTTGAATCAGATTTTTATGACTAAGGTTTGTTGATGGATTGGTATCTTTAGAATGTAGATGTGATTGAAGTCTTATGGTCTTGTTTTCTTAATTTGATTGATTCTGACTTCAGGAACAAGACATTGTGTCCAGAAGATCCAAATATCACAACAATCAATGACACTAAGCCTCATGTTAAAGAGAATATTGCAAGAAGAGAACATAATGCTTATATCTACAGAAGAAGGTTGTGGTAGTTGATTGAATGAACAACAGATGAATACTTGATGACAACATTGACATTTGCATATGTTTTATGACATCCTACTTAGTTTAATTTTACATTAGCCTAGCATGCTTTGATGAAGATCAATTTAATTCTAATCTATACTTTTGTTTTTAGTTTAATTTCAATTTCAATAAGTTAGTCATTTAAAGAAGGAGTTCTTCCTAAACTGTCTAATAGTTGATCACACCTTTCTCTTTTGTTATGAAAGTTAGGGAAACAACTTGTGCAACCAACAACTCATGATTTTTCTCTTGAAATGAAAACAACTTAGGGAAGTGTTAATCTGAACTAGTTGCTCAGATTCCTTTGTGACATTATTTGATTAATGAACCAAGATTGTGATCAATTCAAAAATTGATCATAAATATATTCTCATTTATTTATTCACATATTTTTATTTTATTATTATTATTACTATTATTATTTTTTCTGATCTAATCGATGTTTGGAGTCATTTTAATGACTATTTTGATAACCTCCATAACTATCACTTTTCCTCTTTTCCTTATCAAATTGAATTACTTGAATCTATGTGGTTAATGATTATCTTTTATAGAAAAGAGAAAATGGTGCTTTGGTGAGAAATATGATGTATCTTCTGTTGAAAAAATGATTATTTTCAAATATGCTAAGGAATTGCTCATGTCAAGAAGTATTAAGAGCTTATGGGTTTGTGGAATGTTTCATGTAACTAGTTTTTGAAAATCTGTTTTGATTGAACATCTACATGAATCCATTTTTCTAGATTCCCAGAGGATTGTTATGTTGCATTGAATGAAAGAAAATTCTATGTGACAATTTGAGTAGAGAATTGTGTTACAAATATTTTTCCCCTAGATTGTCAATTCTTGTAATTATGTTTGTCATTCATTTCTTATCAGAAACTCTAGGAATATTTTCATTGAGCTTGATGTTGAATGGTTAACATCTCTTGATCGGTTATTTCTCTTGGCTTACTTTTTGAGTTTTCATTGAAAATACTCTCATTGTTGTTGCACTAGATTTGTTTCTTGTTGTTGGGTTCTATTTTTTTAGCCATTTTTCTTCCTTTTGATGACTAACATTATAGCTTGATATTTATTTTATTTTAGTTTCTTTTCCACGAATTGACTTCAGATTTCAACTCTTGCTTTCTGATTGTATGAGGTGCTTCTGTCTTTTTATTTGAATGCTTGTATGTTCTCTGAGCTGATTTGACCTCTTGGTCTGGATTGAGGATTACTCTTTAAAATTTCAGTGAGGGCCTGGTCCAATTCAAGTCACATACAAAAGAATTTTTTTACAAGTCATAAGATGCATGGGCCATTCTATCTGAATGTGAATTCATGAAGTTCTTAATTGTGGGTATAGACTGATAGTTGTGGTGGAACACATGTGCTTGCTGAGCGTGCCATGATAATCCATAAGTACAAGAAAGTGTCTATCTATATTTTTCTTTGAGCTTCATTCACCTCATATTAATAAATGACCAATACTATGTCGGTTTTTCGGGAGACCTTTCGGTTAAACTAAAATGCATAACATATACTCAACAAATCAAAGCAACTTTCAGATCACCCCGCTTCCTTTTTTTACTAGGCCCTAACTTGTACATAACATTAACCTTTTCTTTGAAAACCTAACATACTATCCCAAGTCCATCCATGTTATCCCTCATTTATGCTTAATGATATTTCCATGAGAAATCAACAATCAAGCCATGAATCCTTAATTTTAAGAAGGATTCCCTATTTTCTAGGATTACCTATTTTCTAGGATTTCCTATTTTTTAAGATTTCCTATTTTATAGGATTTTCTTCATCCCTTCCCGAATGGCATGATAAATATATTACCTATTGAAATGTTATTCCCAAATTCTTTGAAATTTTGGATGACTTCAGATAACATATCATAAAGAATTTAATTAATATATATGGGAAAAGGTGCATATTGTAATATTATTTTAATGGTCATTCATAGGAATTTTTGGGGGCTAGAATGAAGTGTGTACATGTCATCATAACACATGAGACTTTCACACTCCACCTCTCTTACATGAAATCCCTACGATGAACCTTTAAAGCTTTGCATTATAATAATAATTGTGGTGGGTTTGACTATTCAGGGTATTAATTAATATTTGAAGGCTTATGCATCATGGGGGAAGTATTTTAAATTAATATTGTAACACTTCCCAACATCATGTCACCATAGAATTACTGCCATTTACCAAGACTTACCTTTGTATTATATAAAATCTCGACGATGACCATGAGGGTTTGGCTTTTGAATATTATTTTAATGTTTATTTCTAAAAAAAACATGCTTATTAAGATTAATATCAATCATAGGAATGAGTTGGATTATATAGTCGTCGGGGGCTGTGGCTATCCACCATGCAGCAGCCCAATCATTGGGAGGCTAGGGCAATGTATATGTGATGGATGTGAGACCAAATACATTGCAGCAACCTCCCAATGATTGGGCTGTTGCATGGTGGATAGCCACAACCATCGTCGGGGGTGAGATAGTCATTGTCGACAATGTGAAGGAGGTGCGATGGTCATTGTCGATGATGTGAAGGAGGTGAGCTCATCGTTGTCGGCGATGTGGAGTGAAATGAGGGCTGGAGTATGAGTACTCACTTCCTACGACAAAGAGATGTGATTTATATCATATGGACTATGTCCAATAAGGTTGGGAGGGGGGAAACATTATATTAATTTTTACTTTATTTTATTTTTATTTATTTATTTTATTTATTTATTTATTATTTTATTATTGTTGTTGTTTTTAATTTATTTCTTGTTTTATTTTTTATTTATTTTATTTTTTATTTTTTATTATTTTTCATTTATTTTTTATTGATTTTATTTTTTATTTTTTATTATTTTTCATTTATTTATTTATTATTTTAATTTTTAATTTTCATGGATTACTAGTTTCTTGTAGGTAAAAAGGAGTAAACAACTTAAATGGGCCTAATGGTTAAAAATGCGTGTTTCCTCCCTAGAGGTCACAAGTTCAAATCTAGAGGGGGCTAGGGTGATTTTAGTAAGTTTTAATGAGGGTAATTAGATTAACTCAATTTTAATTTTCTTTGTAGACTAGGGGTAAAATTATTAACTTTGTCAATAACTGTAAATGATGTAGATTAATGCAAATATTATTTTATTTTATTTTATTTTTAATTATTTTCCTAATTTTTAAAAAGGGAAAATTAGCTAAAATAAAACTACGAGCCATAGGTCCTATGCCCACCTAGGTTCTTATTCAAACTATCCATAGGGGCTGAAACATTTAAATCGCCAAATTTCGAACTCTTTTATGCATGTGGGATTCCTCTTGCAAGTTGAAGATCAATGGGCATGATTCACCGATAGGCTTGATCGACGATTGTTGAGCGACATTTTTTAAACATGCATAACTTGAGCTACAAGTGTCAAAATTGGGTCCATGATACCTCGTTGGAAAGTTATCAGATAGAGGAATGCAATGATAGAGGTCTCTAGGACATGAAAGTGATATAAGACATTAAAAAATGAAGGAAAAAGTAGACCACATATTTGGGGGCATAAATGACTGTGCAAACTTCAAACAACTATATCTGAGGCCACGGGCAACGAAATTAGGCCCAGGAGGGATTGATGGAAATATGGAAGAGAAAAGAATGTTATGGTATGGAAATTTATGGAATATTGATAGAATAAATATGCCAAAAATGTAAAACACAGATGGAACCCAAATTTAGTTGAAGAACCAACTATGCAGACTTCAAACAACTGTATCTCAAGCTACAAACAAATAAATCAAGCCATAAATAGCTGGATGGAAAGTTGAGACAAAGGAGGAGAAGAAAAAATGATCTCCTTCAGTAGGCCAAGGCCAGAATGCCCAAAACGACTCAAGCAATTCATAAGATGACCCCCAATAGGAAGAAATACAAATGTTCGCAAAGTCATTAACATTTTTTATGAATTCCATTTATAAGTTTCCCGAGGGAGAAAATAAATTCTCAAGAGACTCTCCAAATTCTATTTGTAACCTATCCATAT
>JASDQU010106453.1:116385-130405 GCA_032191745.1 Picea mariana
AATGGCCTAAAGCCGACATAAATAAAATAACATTACTAATCTAAATTACAACTAATGGCCTAAAGCCGACATAAATAAAATAACATTACTAATCTAATATGCCCCAATTAATTGGTAATGAGCCAATATTAGGGCTTAACAGTTTATTTAAAACTTTTATTAAAAAATAAAAAGGACCCATTTTAAAGATACGAATGATAATTATGTGAACTCATTAAAAAAAAATTAACGAGGAATTAATTAAAGAGAATACTTCAAGAATAAAAGTGTATGGGAAATTCAAGAGGGGAAAAACCCTAACTACTCAAGTAGTTTGAAAATTTGATTTTTAAAGAGAAGAAGTGCTTCATCAAGGGTTCCAAAATCAGAATTATCAAGGGGGTGGGGACAACATATCAAAGGAAGAAGAAGGTACAACCATAAATATACATCCCATCTTTTGATCAATGAAGAGATATCTCCATATTCTCCACTCTTTCTTTTCTTCTACACCATTTCTCATAGCTTTATGCTTGAATATTTGAATTGGACACAAGGATGAGTTTTTTAGTGTTCTTCTTGTATTCTTCAAAATACTTTTCTTATATGATCATAGAGTATTTACAACCATGTATATGACTATAAGATATTTTGTAATGAATAACATGTTTCATGAATACAACTCCACAAAGAATTACTTCAGAGTTGATTTCAATTGTATCTTTTAACTTTGAGTCTTAACTATGAGATATTTGAAATTAATCTATCAAATTATTGTTTTTATCTCCATAGTAATACTCTTTTAAAATTCTTTGAGATGATCAAATCATTCTCTCTTGTTTATTGTGAAGAAGATATGGATGCATTTATATGTGATTAAGAACATTGTGTGTGTGATGTTGATCAGAAAGAAATTCTGATGTTGAATCCCTCCTTCAATATTTTCTTATTTTAAAAAGATTTATTGTTGCACATAAATACCAGATTAGGTTATTGGAGAAACATTTTTGTTGGATAAATTTGACAAATTAATATCTATAGTTTGCTTCCTAAGAATTCTCCTAATCCAATATATTCAAGATATATCTTTTAGCCAAAGAGGAGTACCACCTCTCTAAAAATGTAGGGGGATTCATATCCTCGTGAGGTTGTCGTTTCAGTATTGATAGATTTAAATGTCAAAAATAATACAAATGTTTCACATAATTATCATTATTAATCAAAGGAAACACATATCTCGGGGTGCAATATTGATAATATTTGAATCATATTTTTATGACTAAGGTTTGCTAATGGATTGATATCTTTAGAAGATAGATGGGATTGAAGTCTTATGGTCGTGTTTGCTTAATTTGATTAATTCTTACTTCAGGAACAAGACATTGTGTCTATAAGATCCAAATATCGCAACAATCAATGACATTAAAGGGAATATTGTAGGAAGAAGGTTTTGGTAGTTGATTGAATGAACAATAGATGAATACTTGATGACAACATTGACATTTGCATAAATTTTATGACATCCCACTTAGTTTAAGCTTACATTAGCCTATCATGCTTTGATTAGGAATAGTTTAATTTGGATATGTACTTTTCTTTTTAGTTTAATTTCAATTTCAATAAGTCAATAATTTAAAGGAAGAGTTCTTCCTAAACTATCTAATAGCTTATCCCACCTTTCTCTTTTGTTATGTAGGTTGGGGAAATGACTTATGCAACCAACAACTCAAGATTTTTCTCTTGAAATGAAAGAAACTTAGAGAAGTGTTAATATGAACTTGTCTACTCATATTCCTTTGCGACATTGTTTGATTAGTGAACCAAAATTGTCATCAATTCAACAATTGATCAAAAACACATTCTCATTTTTTTATTCACATATTGTTTTCTAATATAGTCGATCTTTGGAGTCATTTTAATGTTTACTTTGATGACCTCCATAACTAACACTTTTCCTCTTTGCCTTATCATATTGAATTACTTGAATCTATGTGGTTAATGATTATATTTTATAGAAAAGAGAAAATGATGCTTTGGTGAGAAATATGAAATGTATCTTCTGTTGAAAAATTTATTATTTTCAAATAAGCTAAGGAATTGTTCATGCCAAGAAATCTTAAGAGCTATCGGTTTGTGGAATGTTTCATGTAACTGGTTTTTGAAAATCTATTTTTATTGAACATATACATTAAATCATTTTGTTGTATTCTCGGAAGATTGTTATGTTGCACTAAATGAAAGAAAATTGTATGTGACAATTTGAGTGGAGAATTGTGTTGCAAAACTTTTTCCCCTAGATTATCAATTCTCGTAATATTGTTTTTCCTTCATTTCATATCATAAATCTGGGAATATTTTCATTGATTGTGATCTTGAATGGTTAACATATCTTGACTGGTTATTTCCCTTGTCTTACTTTTTGAGTTTTCACTGAAAACACTCTCACTGTTGTTGCACCAGATTTGAAATGCATCATTCTATCAAATGCCCATATTTTTCAACACTTTCTATGGACTTTTCCAAGTCAAGTGAAGGTATTTGTTTTGTTGGACTTCCTCGACTTATATCTTTACCCTTACCCATACCCTGAATTTTACCTTTATCCTAATCTTTGACACCTTCTTTACTCTGACTTTCTATTTCCTTTTCAATTTATGTAATCTTCACTTTTGTTGCACTGCCATCACTTTTACATTTTTCCTTACCCATACCCTGAATTTTACCTTTATCCTTACCATTTACACCTTCTTTAGTAAGCATTTTTATTTCCTTTTAAAGTTCGTTAATCTTCCCATTTGTGCTGAGAACTGCCATCTTTCTTTGATTCAAATTATTACCTTGGTTACTATTTTATTTCTTCAAACCGGTCATTGTGTTCTTATATTCTTCAATCTCGTAATTATGCTTCTCACATAGATCTATCACGTTTTTTTCAAAATCGATCTTAAAAACCACAATAAATTCCTCTTTCTCTTTCAAACCCTTTTTAATTCATCCCCAACTGGATTACTTGCAATTTGAAATGGAGGTATATTGAAAAATTCCAGTCTGCTTTTCAATTCTTCTTGAATATTTTAAATAGTGCTTTAATATGTAGCTGATGAAATTTTGAACATTTCCTTGGCATTATTGATCTCCCTCTTACATTCCTTTGTAATGTCTGATACCTCACTTTGTAGTCCAACTATAACATGATATTTTCCCTTTATTGTGTTGTTTGATTCTTCTATTTTCTTCATAATTGATGTTTACATAATTTCAATGGTCTTCAAGCATTCAATATTATCCTTGTGATTTAGTTCACCCTTTTCCTTATAGTTGTACATATAGGAAGAATCCTCCATTGTAACAAGTTTGTAATGCCTCATTCTATCAAATCTCCATAAAACGAATCTATTATAAAAAATGTATGTTGGATTGTTCACATTTAAACTTGGAGAGGTAGAATCAATGCCCATAATAGGGACATTATAGTCAAGTAACGACATTTTAGGAGGAATTCTATCAATTATAGTTTCTAAAGTAACACAAATATCATCATTGTTTGTTTCCATATAATGGTCCATGCCTCCATCCTCCTCATATTCATTCATAGATTCATATAAGTATCTTAAAGTTATGAAAGCATTAACTTCATCTTGGGAAACTGTATCAAAACTGATTTCCACACCATCAGCTGCAGTTTGTTCATGTACTTCCTCAATTGGTTTCTTTGTTCTTGATATCGTAATGCAGGTTTTAAGAGGTCTTTTTTGGTCATCGGGTTGATATAAATCAATGATTTTCTACAGTTTTCTCGGGAAATTGAACTTAATCTTCGTCTTCTTTTCTTCAAGGGAAGAATGCCATTTTTTAGCCAAAATATGAGGGACATCTATGGCCCTGTATTCAACCCAATAAATGACTAGCCTCGTTTAGTCACCAAAAATATCATTCTTATGATGATTCATAATTTTCCTAAGGAAAATTTGAATCAAATACTTTTATAGTCCCTGGGGAACATCTAGCATTCTTAAAGAATTACTGGGAACATATACTTTTTATCCACATATTTTAATAGTCATCTCAATCTTTTCTACCTTGGGTTTTTTATTTATTTAAATGTTGCTCCTCCTCTGCGTGGAATTTTTGTTGCTCTTGCAAGCAAATCAATGTCTAGGTAAATGCTCTGGCCAAATAGTTTCAGTTCCATAGCTATGTCACCATAATTAGCTATGGCCATATCTATCTCCTTATTTTTGAAATTGAAGGATCCAAATATAAAGTCAAAAACCTTTGCTCTTCTCGGGATATTTAACATACATGTTGGATAATTAGTTGTCTCTCCATGCATCAGAACACTCCTGGAGTTTGTCTACGGTGAAATTTTCATCATGATAATTTACTACCATAGTAGCATCAATCATACACAATGGATCAACATCCATTTTCATTCATCTTCCTATGAAAACCATTCACATGGGATAAGGAAGAACCATTTAGGGTTTAGGTTTGAATAGGGTTGCATAACACGTCAAGGGCATGCATTTTTTTAGTGTAGACATGCATTTTTCATTAACAAGGTGTGGATATTCCTCCTTACTATGTAAACATGCAATCACATTCCCTTTGTAACATCCCACACTTGTGCGCACAGAGAGAACTTATTCTTTGAGGACACTTGCTTACAAGTGATCCAGATTATTATACTATCGGTTGTTCGATTATGATTATGAGACATTATGGATTAACGATATGTTATTTTGTTGTATTCACATAGACAGGTGCTATTGACTAGGTTCTCCTGAGTGTGTAGGACCTTGGACCTTGAGGATGCAGAGGCATCGATGAAACCCCTTAGACTCTGGATCGAGTCAGGGAGTGGACTGTTGGGTTGAATATGGTTGATGTGACATATGTACTTATTATTAGATGTTATGATGATTGATTATTATTGCTGACATGATTTGTTGATGGATGCAGGCTGACGATAGCTTGCTGACCAGACTCACATGTGGAGTAGAGGGGTCATGTAGGAAAACCAGAGACTTGAGGGAGAGGTGTGGACAACAGCCCTGCCACAGCCTACTAGCACTCCCACCATGGCTTGAACTGTAGGTTAACAATTACCTAGTTCGAGAAGACCCATGATGTCATGAGGGTAGACTATGATAGTTTCTCACAATGATTCTAAGGGGCACACAATAAGGCAGGGGCATTATTCCTTAGAGGTCCTTAGTCTCCCACAAGATCACCTGGTGGAGTATTGAATCTAGGGGTTTTTGATGTCTACCAAGTCAGTCAAGAGGCAAGTGGCACCCTTGGAGCACGTAGTTCTTCCTAAAGGGCATGTCGTGGAAGGAAAATGGAAAGAGGTGAGTGGCACCCTTGGAGCACATAGTGTGTCCTGAGAGCATGTCGTGCAAGGAAAACGAAAAGAGGTGAGTGGCACCCTTGGAGCATGTAGTGTGTTTTGAAGTGCACGTTGTGTAAGGAAAATGGAAAGAGGCGAGTGGCACCCTTGGAGCACCTAGTTCGTCCTGAAGGGAATGTCACATTTTTAACTGGTAAGGGAATAAACCTAAACAACCTTAAATTGAATGATGTGATAAGTAAGATTTAAAAACAATTTTTCCCTAATAAAAATGTCGCCCAGCCTAGAGAAATTAAAAACCTAGTTCTAAGTAGAACTTGTGGTAAAATAATAATAATAATAATAAATAAACTTGTAACAAGAAGGGGGGTAAGAAATTCCAATTAAATTTTAAAATCAAATTGTAATAGGGGATTAAATTTTTTAAAAGGGAAATGATTGTTTTATCTACATATGCTTATTTAATTTTTAGTTAAAAAGAAAAAGGGGTAAATAGTTGTTTTTCTACACTTGCTAAATTGATTTTTAGTTAAAAAGGGAAAAGAGGGAAACTTAAAAGAAATAGGAAACTACAGGAAAAATGGGAAACATAAAGAAAAAATTGAATGTCTAACTTAGTAAGGAATCTTGCCTTGGGAACTTGCTATTTTTGAACTCAACTAGGAGTTTAGTAAGGCGTAAGTCATTTAAGAAGTGTAAGGGAATTTTGGGACACCAAGGAGCATTTTAGGAATGCTTTTAGGTGGGTGAGGGAAATAGGAATAATTAAATAATTAATAAAATTGAATTTCTAGTGCAACTAGGGGATGGGTGACATGTGTATGGGGGAGGTTTTTCACAATTAATTAAATGAAAAGGGAATTTCATGAGAATTTGGGAAACTAATTACCAGAAAAAATCCATAAAAAGGATGGAGGAGGAGGAGTATGTATCTCATGTTTATGCGTAACGTTATGCTACTGAATTTTTGTCTTCACTAAACTTATATTGTGGGAGTTGAGATACTCAGCTCGGGTAATGAGTGGTAGCTCGACCTTGCGAGGCGAGTTGGGTGCTAGTGGTTCTATGTTATTGTGTGTGTGGCCCCTTTGTGGCTCGAGGGGCTTAGGGGAAAGAAGAGTACCCCTAGCGTTGGTTGGGAGGTACCAGTGAGATCACATCGGTTGGCAAGAAGGAGATGGATGGAGCGCGTATGAGACAACGACTCAGAGTTGTCGCATTTGGCTACAATACGCATGCGTTTATTTTTGAATGGTAGATTAATTTTGTTCCTGCAATTTCATTACTATACTTCTTTTGTGTAAATATTATGTTTTACTCATCATTTTATAATCAATTAAATTAAGGTCATCCCAGCCTTACGCTTGCTGCATTTTGAATTGATTCCCTTGGTGAACCCAACTCTGATTGCCATGACTTTTCTGTGTTTTTTTTATTGATTATTATGAAAAAAAAATTGTTTTTCCCTTATCCCTTTAGTCATCATTTCGTGCCTGAGCAGTCGGCTAGTGTTTTTATCTCTTGTATTCAAAGATAGCGATTTATATATATAATGTGTGTGTGGCAGAGATTAGTATCTAATTTGTGACCAAGATATAATTATGGACAACAATTTATATATAATATGTGGCAGCGAATTTATACCTGAATGACTGCATTTTTAACGTTGGAATGACAACGAATTGATACTTTTAATGGTAGTGAATTTATACCTTGATTGTCTGCGTTTTTTCTTATATGTCTATGTTTCCTTTTAAATGATATATCTGCGTTTTGTCATGGAAACATTATTGAATATCACAATTCAAACTCCGTGATTTTTCCTTAAACCATTGGACAATGATTTCATTCTTTTTATACAACATTACCATTTTTTTTATATAGTCAGCAATTACCATTTACTATCGACTGCGATTTTCCATTACTATAGACAACAATTACCATTCATTATTACATAGCAATTTTATGGTAGCATTATGACAACAACGAATTATTGTGTGTTAATATGTAGATATCATGTGTTAATGTGTTATAGCAACGATATCATGTGTTAATGTGTAGACAACAATGCATTAATGGGTTACTGTCATGTATGGAAACGATATTATATATATATATATATATATATATACACACACACACACACACACAACGATATGACTGTATTATTATTATTGTTGTATATATCATTACAACGATATGACTGTGTTATATATCATTATATCATTACAATATTATTACTGCATTATATGACAACGATGGTATAATATATATCACTATTGTATATCATCATTATATATCATTATTATATATCATTAAGCGATAGCACTATATTTATACGACAATATCTTATTATATATCTTTAGTGTTAATATCATTGTTAGCTCTTTTTCTTTAGACATCGAATATATAAAGCATTAATTTAGACAACAATTATATTTTGTATATGACAACGAATATTAATGGACCAACATATTATTTTGGGATAGCAATAACATTTATAATAGTTCACTCCTTCGCGTTTAGACATCATGCTTAATAGATAATGGTTTATGGTTGATGGAAAAGTCGTTTAATAGCTTGCACAACTTAATTGAGTGATGTCACCTTGCGTCTTGTCGACTGGTTGCTTGGGTGCGTGGGTATAGTCTTCATGTATGTTTGTTAGTTAGTTTGGTCTCCTAGCACGTTGGATATTTCTTGGGTTGTTTTCTAGATTTTTTAGGTTGTGCCAAGGTTACTGCCATGCCGATCACCTAGTGACGACATGATTCATGATGAGGGGATCATTGCGCACCCTGATAGATAGAGGCGAATGATAACCTATCTGGAGTCTGTGCTTCCCAAGGTGGGTGTTGTTCGTTGTAATGGATGTTGGTACTTGGTTGTAACACCTTAATGTGTTGGGTTTGTGCGCCATAGAAGTTTCTAGTTACTGGTCGTCGGGTTGTTGATGTTGTCCTTTAGCTTGTAAGCGTTGTCTTACTTGTGTCAGGTGGGTAGTCTTTTTACCTGTCAATTGATTATCAAATGTTCATCCAGTTGCATGATGTGCTAGTAAGATGAGTCGTTGTTGTCGATTGCCTAATCTGCGTGCATTGTGTTCATCATCAAGTTGTGTTGTTTAACTATTGTCGTTGTTGTTGTACTACTTCAAAAAAAAAAATCACTTACTTGTGTCGCTTGTAGTCATAACGGTGGGGATGTTACATATGGTATTAGAGTGGGTTCAACCCTGCAACTGTGGATCACCATGCTTTCCACTACGGTAAACCCTTGAGTAATAACCTAGCACTAATTAAAACTTAACCTGCCCATGCGGTAAGAATGGTTAGATGACACCGTAGAGATTCATGACACGGTGTCAAGGGAGGAGGCGTGACACCTCCAGTATCACCTGCACCCGAGGTGTCTAACCCCCAAGGAGACGAACAAGTTGTCGGGAAGGAACAAATAGATGTGGGTGATGTGGTTGAGATGATGAGGTCCTTTCAGCGGATGTCTGAGGCATTGATTGGTCATTTGGATAGAGATGAGGCCAGGGCATTGACACCCCGTGAAGGTCCACCACATGCTCTGGTCGATACTGGTAGCTTTCACCGTAAACTTGAGAAGGTCAAACTTCCCAAGTTCTTTGGTTCCCTAGACGACGCAGTCACCGAGGCATGGCTGGAGAATATGGTGATGTGCTTGCACTTCGCAACTATACCTCCAACATGAAGGTCTGCATGGCGGTCTTTCAATTGAAGGGAAGCGCTCTTCTTGGTGGAAGACGCTTCTGCTTCAATTAAACATGGCAGTCGAAGATGTGTCATGGGAATTGTTCGAGGAATAATTGTTCGAGGAATAGTTCTGGGAGAGGTATCTGTCAGAGGAATTTATTGTGCGTTAGCTCAACGAGTTCAACGCCTTGTGACTAGGCGATCATACGGTGTCCGAGTACGAGGCCTATATTATGGAGTTGCTTTGGTATGCTTCACACGTAAATACCTGTACGTCACAACCTTAGGGTATTATGATGTCGTGATCGGTATGGAATGGTTGGAATCGCATGAGGCGATACTCAAATGTAAGATGAAACAGTTGAGCTTGGTCGATGATGAGGGACAGAGACGCATGATTGTAGGTCAGAACCAAGGAGTTTCCCTAAGGTTCATCTCTTCCTTGTAGCTATGGAATGGCATGTGCAAGGGATGTAAGCTTTATGCTATCCTTGTGTTAAACGAGAAGGGAGCAAAGAAAGGTCTAGAACACCTTCTGGTGGTGAGAGAGTTGTGGACGTCTTCCCTAAGAAGTTACCTGGGATGTCACCAGAGAGGGAATTGGAATTTACCATAGACCTAAAACCAGGGACTGAACCGATGGCAAGAACACCTTATCGAATGTTGACCCCGGAGTTACAGGAGTTGAGAATGCGACTGAAGGAGTTACTGGACTTGGGACTTATACTTCCAAGTGTGTCACCATGGAGTGCGCTTGTTATTTTCATACGAAAGAAGGATGGGTCGTGGAGACTTTGCATTGACTAACTTCAATTGAACAAGGCAACAATCAAGAATCAATATCCATTGCCAAGGATTGATGACCTGTTTGATCAGATGAAAGGCGTGATGGTGTTTTCAAATATCGACTTGAGATCAGAGTATCACCAGTTGTAGATCAAGGAGGATGACATCCCTAAGACCACCTTTAAGACAAAGATTGGACATTATGAGTTTACTATTTTACCATTTGGACTGATGAACACCCCTGGGGTATTTATGAGTTTGAGGAACGGGGTGTTCCGAAAATTTTTGGACAAGTTCATCCAAGTATTCATTGATGATATTTTGATTTACTCTTAAACGATGGAGGAGCATGAAGAACACTTGCGCTTGGTACTACAATGTCTACGAGAGAACAAATTGTATGGGAAATTGTCTAAATTCTCGATTTATCAATCAAAGATTCACTACTTAAGGCATGTCATCTCTGAAAAAGGTATTGTTGTGGGTCCAACAAAGGTCGAGGCTATTATGGAATGGCCTGCACTGATAAATGTCCCCGAAGTGCATAGCTTCATGGGTTTAGCGGGATATTATCAATGGTTCATCGAGGGTTCTTCGAAGATATCAAATCCAATTACGGAATTGCAGAAGAAGAACAAGAAGTTTTTTTGGACCGAGAAATGCACGGAATCATCTCGGAGGCTCAAGGAGTTGTTGACAACAACATCGATACTGAGGGTCCCTGACATGGATGCAGACTTCTTGGTATGCACTAACGCATTCAATCAAGGCTTAGGCGGGGTCTTGATGCAATACAGTTGAGTGATCGCTTACATCTCGAGAAAGTTGAGACGACATGAGGAAAATTGTGCAAGGCACAATTTGGAGTTGTTAGCCATTGTTTATGCCTTGAGAATTTGGAGAAATTACCAGAGTGGATGGAAATTTGAACTAAGAACAGACCATTGTGGACTACAACACATCTTTACGCAAAGTGACTTGAATGCACGACAACGACGTTGGTCGAAATTGCTTAGCGAGTATGATTTTGAGATTACTTACGTAAAGGGAACAATGAATAGAGTGGGGATGAGTTGAGTCGGAGACCATGCATCTTTTCTATGATGCCTCTTCAGATGAATCTACATGAAAATATTCTAACTTTACAGCGTGATGATGACTGGTACAAAGAGGTCAAGTATTTTATCGAACAGAACACAATGATGGTACCAAGATTTGAAGGATTTACGTTTGACGATGACGGATTATTGAGATTTAAAAATCAAATTTACGTACCACCGAACGACGAGTTGAGGATTTTGATCCTAAACAAGGCTCACAGAGCAGTGTACATGGCTCACCCGGGATTCACAAAGATGAGGGTAGACCTTAAATCCTTATTCTTCTGGAAAGGAATGAAGAAAGACATAGTCAACTACGTGGAAAGATGTCTAGAATGTCAGCAGGTGAAGGTTGAACATAGACATCCAACAGCATTACTACAACCACACGCTATTCCGGAATCTAAATGGGAGGTCATTTTGATGGATTTCATTATTGGGTTGCCATTGACGGTAAGGAGACATGACTTGATTTTTGTGGTAGTTGACACTCTGACGAAGAGTGCTCATTTTATTCCTGTGCGTACGACGTATCAGACACCTGAAATAGCTAGAGTTTTCATCAACGATATTGTGAGGCTGCATGGCATGCCTAAAAGGATTATATCCGATCGAGGATCATGTTTAATGGACGATTTTGGACTAGTTTCCAAGAGGCCTTGGGAACCCGGCTTAACTTTAGTATTGCGTATCACCCGGAGAAAGACGGGAAAATTGAACGAACAAACCAAATCTTGGAAGACATGTTGTGCATGTACGTGATGGACTAACAAAAGCGTTGGGAAGGATTCTTGCCACTGGTAGAATTTGCGATAACGACAGTTATCAAAGCACCATTAAGATGGCGCCTTTTGAGTTTCTTTATAGGCGAGCGTGTCAGACGCCTTGAGTTGGGATCGAATTGAGGATAGGGTCCTGGTGGGACCAAAAGCGATCCAAGAAATGAAAGATCAAATGAAAAATATAAGACAAAGGATCAAGGGAGCGTAGGATTGGCAGAAGAGTTATGTCGATGCGCATTGTGTCGACTGTAGTTACAATGTGGAGATCGAGTATTCTTGCAGGTGAAACCGCATAAGAGTTCGATCAAGTTTGGAAAGGGTGCTAAACTATCTTCTAGGTTCATTGGATCTTGTGAGATCATGGAAAAGAGAGGCCCATGGCCTATTGGCTGGCCTTTCCTGATTCTTTGAGGCATATGCACGATGTTTTTCATGTATCTATTTGAGACATTATATTAGTGACCCTACACATGTTATTGACACGAGTTCCTTGTAGGTATCAGACGAGGGGGTGCTCATGGCATATCTGATTCGTATTCCAGACCATCGCATTCAACAACTACGACGTTGAACAGTAGATTAGGTCAAGGTCCAGTGGGAAAAATTTAGTCTGCACTTGGTGACCTCGAAGGACACATATGATAGGAACCAACAAATTCCATTTTTGTTGATAGATAGACTTATGACACTGTGGTACACTTTATTTCGGCATGTATATACTATGAAACTTTGGGAAAATTTTAAAACAAGAGGGGGTGTATGTAATATCCTGCTCTTGTGTGCAATGAGAGAACTTATTCTTTGAGGAAACTTGCTTGCAAGTGATCTAGATTATTATACTATCGGTCGTTTGATTATGATTATGAGACATTATGGATTGACGATATGTTATTTTGTTGTATTCACATAGACAGGTGCTATTGACTGGGTTCTCCTAAGTGTGCAAGACCTTGGACCTCGAGGATGCAGAGGCATCGATCAAACCCCTTAGACTCAGGATCGAGTCAGGGAGTGGATTGTTGGGTTGAATATGGTTGATGTGACATATGTACTTATTATTAGATGTTATGATGATTAATTATTATTGTTGACATGATTCGTTGATGGATGTAAGATGACAATAGCTTGTCGATCAGACTGACATGTGGACTAGAGAGGTTACGCAGGACAACCAGAGACCTGAGGGAGAGGTGTGGACAACAACCATGCCACAGCCTGCTAGCACTCCCGTCGTGGCTCGAACTGTAGGTTAATGATTACCTAGTTTGAGAAGACCCGCGATGTCGTGAGGGAACACTATGACAATCACTCACTATGATTCTAATGGGTGTGCAATAAGGCAGGGGCCTTATTCCTTAGAGACCCTTAGTCTCCCACAAGATCACCTGGCGGAGTATTGACTCCAGGGGTTTTTTATGTCTACCAAGTCATTCAATAGGCGAGTGGCACCCTTGGAGCACGTAGTGTGTCCTAAAGGGCACATCACGCAAGAAAAATGGAAAGAGGTGAGTGGCACCCTTGGCGCATGTAGTGCATCCTGAAGGGTATGTCGTACAAGGAAAACATAAAGAGGTGAGTGGCATCCTTGGAGAACGTAGTGTGTCCTGAAGGGCACGTCATGCAAGGAAAACAAAAAGAGGCGAGTGGTACCCTTGGAGCACGTAGTTCATCCTTAAGGGCATGTCGTGCAAGGAAAATGGAAAGAGGCGAGTGGCACCCTTGGAGCACCTAGTGCATCCTGAAGGGCACGTCGTGTTATTAACTAGTAAGTGAATAAACCTAGACAGCCTTAAAACGAATGATGTGATAAGTAAGATTTAAAAACAATTTTTCCCTAAAAAAATGTCGCCTAGCCTAGAGAAATTAAAAACCTAGTTCTAAGTAGAATTTGTGGTAAAAATAATAATAATAATAATAAATAAGATTGTAACAAGAAGGGGGGTAAGAAATTCAAATTAAATTTTAAAATCAAATTATAATGGGGGATTAAAATTTTTAAAAGGGAAATGATTGTTTTATCTACATATGCTAATTTAATTTTTAGTTAAAAAGAGAAAAGGGGTAAATGGTTGTTTTTCTACACTTGCTGAATTGATTTTTAGTTAAAAAGGGAAAAGAGGGAATGTTAAGAACCAAACATCAATATAGCATAGAAAAACCTCAGGAAAAGTACTCAACGCCTTGAAAAAGAGATAATTTCAGATAATAAGCCTCTTCGAGGGGGCAACCTCCTTTTACCCCACTTAAATGTTCAAGTACAAGATGATTCAAAATGAAAATGTCTCCTTGATATATATA
>JASDQU010106454.1:0-11763 GCA_032191745.1 Picea mariana
TTGAGAACTTCCTTCTTCTAATGCCATCTTCTCACTTTGAGATGTCCTCTTTCTTGATCCAATCTATGGATCTCCTTCTACAATCTCTCCTTCACCATGACTTACCTTTTCTCTGGTAATCATGCAAACTCAAACAACCAATTGTCAACCTGCTCTGATACCACTTAATCCAAAATTGATATTTTAAAGACTATGGTTAAGTTTATGCATGAGTTGATTTACCACTTAGGAATTGATAAAAGAAGAAGATTTAATGAATGAATGTTGCAGCCATCATAGAGAATGCAGAACATAAAGTAAACATGAAGAACAACAAACCATAATGCCAAAGATTGATAACGAAGTTTGACACAAATTTGCCTACGTCTCCGGGCCTTTGTCTTCAGTGGGAGGCTTCTTATTCATCTTTAATGCTTAAAAACAATACCAAGAAAGGCTTACATAACAACTCCTGAAACCACCTTTCAGATCTACAACTTCTGGATAGAAACATACATCACCAATGGCTGCAACAGGTAATTATGAGACTTTTGAGTATGAACTCGACTATGCTTGGCTCGACATCTTGGGCTCTGGAGGAACTTTTATATTTGGCTACTCAGATGCAAAAACATAAGCCATATTCAGACTCCCCTCGAAATTCTGCAACTTTTGAGTATAAAGTCGACCTACTTCTGAACAGGCCCTCAAGACCTCCCCTCGACACAAATCCCAATGTTGTGCCCTATCATATTTGTACAGTGTCAAACTGCGTGCCAAAAAAAATCTCTTGTCTCAATTTCTGTTCCCATCTAAATAAGCTAGAATCTGCCAAATTTAGCGACAATTAGCCAAACTTAGTGAGATTTCGCCAGAGTTGGAGGATTCCCGCCAGATTTGGCGGAAATTGCCAAACCACTTTGACCTTCTTGAAGGTGCCACGTGGTGCCTCCTCATTGGGCCATGTGTCAACTCGTCATTTTCTCGAGCCACGTCATCATCTGTACAGTGCCACGTCATTGTCCGTACAGTGCCACGTCAGCCTTCTGTACTGTCACGTCACACTGCCCAGTCAACTGCCCCATCAACATCTGTATTGCCACGTTAGCCTTTCGTACTACCATGTGTCTTTTTTTCACTGCCCCACGTCACGTCCATACCACCACATGTCACCTCTGTACAGTTCCACATGTCACCTTCGTATAGTGCCATGTGTCACTTTTTTAATTGTCCAAATCACCCCTCAAAATACCAAAAATGAATGACACGTGGAACGCTCTAGTGATTCCACGTGTCATGATGATGTCAGCATTAAATATTGTTGACGTCATCTACCACGTCAGTTGTATGGCCTTTGACCAGTTGACTTTGACCTTTGACTTTTTGCATGTTTGGGAAAAAGTTTAGAACGCGATAACTTTTGCATATGGTATCCATTTTTGGAAAAAAAATATACTGCCAGAATTGGCATGATGAGCCCTATGCAATGGCTTTGGTTTTGTTCGATTCCGAGAACTTTGAAATTTTGGCCTTCCTGGATCCATTTTGGATCAATTCATTAATCCCAAATTAGAATATTAAAATTATCTTTTTGTTGTTTCCAGCTCGAAAGAAAATGAATATTGTGAAGATAATAACAAATTCCCATGAACTTAATACAAAGACAAGGTGATGAAAAAAACCTAAAATGTCTTTTCATGAAAGAATGTGTAACATTAGTAAGATGAATAATGTAGAGGATGAAAAGAACTCTCTCTTGGACTACTTAATGTACAAATACATAATTTTCAAAACATTTGTAATAAAACTGAACTCCATAGATCTTTAACTCATAAAAATCAAATGAATTTAGAAATTTTGTTTTCAATTTATTCAATCGTAGAAACATCCTAATAAATCAAACTAATTAATTTAAGTTGATAAGTCCAATAAACCAAAGTTGGTCTCAATAGATGGTAATGATCATCATAATTAATATAAACTAAATAAGTATTATAAAATCAACATTCTTTTGATAATAAAATCAATGATATGTTGCAAGTTCAGACTTGCACTTATCCCAACTCCCAAACCCGAGAAGCTCCTGCCAATTTTCTTCCTTCTCATCTTCAAATGTTTTCTATCGAAACATCACATTGTACGTACGATTCTTGGTGGTCTTTGATCCCTACAACATGCAAAAATGAAATATCATCTTCTTCAAGATTTTCACTAGAACGTAGTTGCTTAATTGTAAGGCTATCTCAAACATGGCGAGCGAAACTAAATCCTCTACAAAGAAGTAGGATTTATGCTTGAAACAGTTACTCTATGAATATTCAATAACAAACATATACCTTTTTCTTTTTGCTCTTTCAACATTATTAGATGGATGTCATCCCATTCTATAAATTTGATTATAATGAAAAACTAATATGTTTTGCTAAATTTTGAAATAATCTTAAGGTTATATTCTATAAGGCATATTCAATTTTTTGGTCTTAATTATTATTTGAATGTTAATTATTACATAAATCAATATAAATGTGTGATTTTAGGTTTTCAACTCACTATTTTACAATTTGACCAGATATTTTACAAATAAAGAAGTATGTGCATCATAAATTGAATAACATATTTATAGCAGATTTGAAGTTGCTTGCTTTACTTGTGCATCATAAATTGAATAACATACTTATAACAGATTTGAAGTTGCTTACTTGACTTGTTCTATGCTAACGCCTTTTAGTTTGCAACTCTATCTAAAATGATCGAGTTTCTATGATTGTACTCAATTAACTAATTACCATTTCAAATCCCATTCCCAATAAATATAATTGACAATTTTTGTACATATGTTTATTTCATAAAATTAACAAAAAGCAATGTTTTTTAAAAAATAACATCTATAAAAATAATACAAATAAATTACATGTAAGTATGTTTTCAATGAAGCATACTCCTCATTTTCTACCCATTGAGTGCCCATTAACTTTGTAATGACATGTCTATTGGATTTCCCTCAATTTAAATGAAGCCATGGCTCTTGATCTTGTCGTACGGATGAGTATTTATATGAGATTTTGTATCTTTTTCTTTGGAAATGAAAGAAAAAAGTTACATTCATTAAGATAAAAAGTTGGGAATTTAATCTCTTGCAAGGTTTTTAGGTTGGTCACTGAGAATTTAATTTTATATGAGGTTTGTAAGTTGGACACTCATTCTTTATTATCTCATGTAAAGAAAAAAATTAATAGAATTTGGTTTTGTTTAAATATTTTATGTTTTGGTTTTTTTTCTCGAATTTAATGATAAAAATATGGATGAAATTGCAATTTTTTATTTTTTTAAATTATATTTATGAATATATAAATGGATTTAACATGATTCAACATACTTAAAAACCTTTGAAATACTTGAATTATACAAACTTAACCACTCAAATTTACAGATCCAACAATTTCTCACCAAATTTTAAACAAAATTAAACGAAAAATATCCTAAAAAATAAAATAAAAACATAAAACTTTTAAACTATGACATAAAATTCTATTTACATAAATTAATATCATTCCCATTATACACGTGTTCTGTTCTTGAAAAATACAAAAATGGCATCAAGGTTCTTATGCAATAGCGAGCTTAATTTAGAAATCTCTACATAAATGTTTAAGTTAAATTACCCAAAATTACGAGGTACCAACTAATAATATTGTATTAGGATAACAAGATTGTATTTTACATGGTGGTATGAATCTAGGGACATGGAGAGCTCACTAATTCATGATTTTCCATTATTTGTTGACATTATAATCACGAGGAAGATTGGGAAATCTTCAAAAATATGTGAACTCCATAACTTCATGCGTGTGAATTATTCCTTAAATGTTTTGGGAAATGGGTATGCTTTGCACATAAATGGAAGTATGAGCTAACTTGCACAATCCCCTCTTACCAGTGTATGTCATAACGTGGGAGTCATCTCCAATGTCTCGTGTTTAGTGTTATGAGCTAACTTGCACAATCCCCTCTTACCAGTGTATGTCATAACGTGGGAGTCATCTCCAATGTCTCGTGTTTAGTGTTAACCATTGATTACCCTCATCATCATCAATGATTCAACTAATAATTGTACAAAAATTCTGATGTTATAAAATATTGTACACAAATTCTAATTGTATGAAATTTTGCATAGAGTTTGTGCTTAGTAAACACTTTGCAAAACCAAATGTAAATGTTTTCCATTTTATTTTTAGAATTTTGAGTAAATAAGAAGAGTTTGTGCTATGTAAACACTTTGTTCAATGTAAATGTTTTCCATGTTATTTTAGAATTTTGAGTAACTAAGAATGTCATTTAGTAAAACAATTACAAACTTGTTCAAGTAGTGATGGAAAATTTCATTCATAAAGCACATAAAAGTAATCGGTACATTTGTTAAACCAAAGAACATCATTACAAATTTAGAGTGTCTATATCTAGGTCTTAAAGTTATTTTATAATTTTCTTCATCATTTATCATCATTTAATGGTAGCCTAACCTCAAGTCTATCTTTGAAAATAACTTTGTTTTCCTTAGATGATCATATAAACCATCAATTCTGGGTAGATGATATTTATTTATTACAATGACTTTATTCAACTGCATGTAATCAATTCACAACCTCGCGATTCCATTTTTCTTATGTACAAAGAGTGTTGGTGCTCCCCAAGGAAATACACTTGGGTGTATATACCTCCTTTTAGTGATTCTTCCTTGATTACATTTGTCACTCTTTAAGTTCTGGTGTACACATTCTATATGAAGTCTTAGATATTGGAGTAGCTCGAGGCATTATATCACTAGAGAAATCAATGTCGTTGTTTGGCAGTAATCTAAAACTTCCTCTAGAAACACATATTCAAATTCTTGTAACACTAGAAATCCACAAGACTTGGGCCTTGTCTTTTGTTGTCTCCACAACATGGGCTACATACAATTGACACCCTTTCCTAAAGCACTTCTTCAATTGTAAATTTGAGATCTACCTTACAAATATTGACCTTGGAATACCTTTAATTGTCCTTTCATTTTCTTCATCGTCAAGACAAGTGAAGGTCTTGTTATGACAATATAGAACATCATAGTGTAAATCTAACAATTCCATGTCAATGAGAACATCATAGGAACCAATTGGAAATATGTTCATATATGAAAAAGTATGGAATCCATCCATGTCTAATGGACAACCATTCACTCTCTCATTGATTTTATTTTTTATTCCAATAGCCAGCTAAACCAACCATGGCTTGATATGCTTACTCTGCTTCAAAAGAATATGTCAACAAGCCTAGGAGCAATATAATTATGACTAGCCCTGGATTAATTAAAATTGAAATAGATTGCTTTGTAATATTACCTTCAACTTCAATCATATTTGATTGGTTATTTGTTTGACAACCATCCTAGGCTGCATAGATATAGGGAATGTTCCTTGACACATTGTTCTCTAAAATAGCTTCTTGGATGTTGTGTACAATCATCATTTTGTCTACATTTTGTGGACAATATTTATACATGTGTTCCCCTTCATATCACTAACATTTAATTGGTTGTCTTGTGCTTGACTCCAAAGATTCAACCATCTTTATTTCACTTTGAGATGGTTGATTCTACTGAAAAGTGTTGGAACTGTTTCTAAAGAAGGGGGGTTTGAAACCCTTATTCCTTTGATATTGATTGTATTTCTTCTTATCCTTTGAATACTTTTGAAAATCCACTTTGTGTTTGTTCTAATGATATAAGTATTTGGCCTTCCAGATTGCTTCTTCAAGAGTCTTAGGTTCATCAAATTGAATCTTATATTAAATGAAAGTAAACCACTTGGAAACTGTTACATATTTACCTTATCATATTTTATGTACTTAACATATCTAAGCAACTCTAAGAATTTCTTCTCATACACCTTCATGGTCCTATTTCCTAGTTTAAGATCATGGAATTTATTTTTTGTTTTCATAATAATGCCCATGAAAATATTTTTTTGGACATATTTCTTCAATTGCTTGCAAGAAATGTTTCTTTCACTAATCCTCTTTACGTTTTGTAGTAGGTCCCACCAAATAAAATCTTTCCTTGCAAATTATAAATAGCAATCCTAAATTTCATGTTCCCTGAGTAATCATGTAGCTATAAATACTTTCTCATCCCCAACAACCAAGCTCCAACAGCTTGTCTAGATTCGTTTTCACCATTGAATATAGGTGGCTTAATTTTACAAAGTTATCCTTGCAAGTTTCCTAATTCATGCCTTCTTCTTTGGAATATAAATGGAGACATATCTGAGATGATTAATGGATCTTCAAAATCATTTGACTCATTCACAGAGGAATTAGATGAAGATGGATGATATATCCAATCCATAGATGTCCTTCTTGATTCTCGAGGTCTTCTATGAGACTCCATTCTTGAGAAAAAAATTCTTCACCCAACATCACTTAAACCATGTCCATGTTTTAGTTGTCTTTATATTTGAGCCAATCTTTGGACCAACCTATCATTTATTTGGTTTTTCCTTTCTTCATCTCTAATCATCCTTTCATTGTATACTTAGCAACTCTGGGCTTCAACTCTAATATTCTCATGGTTTCCACCAAATATTGAGGTTCCTCTCCATTTCTATGCCCATGGGATACTATCTCATCATTTCCCATATTGGCATCCAATATCATAACCTCTTCCTCATGCTTGAAGGGATCTTTTCCACCCTCTGATATTTATTTTTCCATGAATTTAATCTTGATTCTAGCCTCTAATTATCTCTGATATACTAGTGTATTTGCAAAATTGTTCATACAATAAAACTGTTATATACATTTCATTCCCAAAATCTGCAAAAAAATAAATATGCATTCTGGAAATTATCCATATTGACATTTTTTGTCAAATTACGTTTGCATACTATTTTCTTCCCATTTTCTAAAAAATCAAAAGTACTTCTCCAAAATCTTAATATTTGGGTCCATTTCCTCTAGAATATCTTTCCAGTGACTCTACTATGGTCCCATTTTGAGTTTGGATCTAAAAGTTACAACTCCTAGAAGTTAATATTCTTGTTCAATTTTTGCACTTTTTGTTGATGCAATCAAAGTTGGAAACACTCTTCATAAGAAAATCCAATGAGAACTAGAAGAACATATATATTGAGCATTCATAGTAATTCTAATTATGAACACTTAGAAACCCTTATCTCTATGATATAATATTCTAATCATCTTTTGCATTTATMTAYAAATGTCAACTTTTAACTTTTTGCATTTTGTTATTTTTTTGGTAAATTGGGCACAAAATGTTATTTCCCAAATGGTGCAAAATTAAAAAAATTTCACTCTCACAAAGTTTTCTATTTTGTTGAAAATAAGAAATGTCGACCAACAAAAAATTTCCAAGTTTTTTTCCTTGAGTTACTTTTTCTCCAAATATAGTTTCCAAAACTACCAAAAAGTGTCTTGGAATAGTGAATTTAGCCCCATTTTTGCAACTTTTCCAACTAATACTTTGAATTTTCTCATCCCTACCCATATTATATATCACCCAAATTTCATCATCATGGAGTTGTTGGAAATAAGTAGGCTTATGTCCTCTAAAAACTCCATCTAGTGATTTTTGGGAATTTAATGTTGAATCTACAAACTTGATTTTATTGACATTTTTGTGGACATCATTGTTGTGGAATTCCACTTAAAATTTTAGATCAATCTACCAGTGTATGATCCAATTATGCCCAGAATAAGAATTTAGTTCCAAACATTTCCTTAAACAAAATACTTTTATATTGATGTGGCATGCCATGTGTCCCATGTTGACATGACAGGTGATGTAGTGTCTACTTAGAGTCAATATGTCTTCATCTGGACCCACCATGTCATCCCTTCCTACCCACACAATTCCACATGTACAAGGGTCGATTTATTTTACTTCCTTTCCATACACCCATGGCCCTTGGGATTTTTCCGATTCACATGTGTGTGTGTGTGTGTGTGTGGCCTTGAGTCTTATTGTTCCCATGGAATTTTCCACATGGCATGCTTCTCAACATTGATGGGACCATGGGTCCTTATTTTTTGTTTTCCTCAAGCTCTCTAAAGTGGTACCTTGTCTGGACATGTGGTTTGCATTCAACAACTTTGGATATTTGAGTTAGTTTCCTTTCCACCATTTCCTAAATGCATGGAAAGCATCCAACTTCTTGAGAGATTAGGAGCTAGTTTCCAATAATGGTCTCAAGAGCTTTGAAGTGGTATCCAATACCACTCTACAATTTACCCACTTTGGAGGTCTCATCTCGGTTTTCAAAACAAAACCTCGGGGCTCCAAAGTGGTATAGTAGTGCCATTATATTGTGTTTCTACCCAACTCTAATATCCACGACCTATTTGGAGTTTACTCCTAAATCACTCGAATTGAAACTTGGCCTACAACCATGTCAATTCCAACTTAGTTGTCATAATGTCTAGGTATGGATTCCCAACTTCGACCACTTTTGGCAATTTTTCTTTGGATCAAGGAAGCTTCCTTTACCAATTGCAACATTCGATATAGCCAATTACTCTCCAAGACCATATGCACATATTTATGAATCTTGGCTGAATTTCCTCATAAAACTACACAACATTGAGTCTATTCAAACTCATAATACCATATTATTTTGTTTCCAGGAGTGAATTTGACCTAGTTACTAGCAATTCAAACTCCTCTCATCAACAATTTGGGCATGTTTACTAATTTTTCACAATATATTCATTTTTTTTCATGTTACAGCGTGGTGTTGTAAGCTTGGTTTTGATACCACTCTACAACATACTCGACCCTCTCTATAATATTTTTGAAGGGATGGGGTGCTCCAAAACACCAATTACACTACTTATGCAAACTAAGGCGAAAACAATGCATTCAATGCTAATTATTTTAGTTCTAAACACATAAAATGAATTACAAGGCCTATCTAATTCCTTCCTCTTATAAGTACATAGATATAAAAAAAACATATAATGCACTCTAGAATGAACTAAACATAACCATTTACCCAATTACTCATAACCATGATTTAACTAATCACATAAATAAATAACAAATAGAAACAACAACAACAACATGAATAGGTACTTATCTTTTATGTAATTCTTCACTAACTAGCTATGAATGAAGAATTTTCCACCCAACCATAGGCACATTATCACATAAGCCACCCTTGATCTGAGGCTATGAGACTACAAGGGAATTAACACTATAGTCCTTCCCAGACACAACAATATTATTTCAACCAGCCATAGTCTTCCCTCTCAAATTGCATAATAGAAGGAAATGAATCCCCTTATGTACCAAATAGTCTCTTGGGAAATCCCCTTTCCCTCTAGTGCTCTAGTGCAAGCAAGGGAATCTCTTGTGATAGTAACCAAGGATTTCTAGCAGTGAGTAATGGCTTAAATTTTTCTCAACATTCACCAATGTTTCTGGTGATGAATTCCACATGTTTATGAAAGAAACTCTAAATATGCATAGGATTAAATGCATGGTAGCATGAGAGAAATGGAGAATAAACCAGAAGAATAATGAATGTGGAAGAATATTGCATGCTTAAAATCATAGGTAATATATTGAATGCTAAGAAGAGGCCATGTGCCTTCAGACCAAGTCCACATCTTGGACAATTATTTCCCCAAGGTTGGTGAATAATTAATGATCATAGATAAAGATTGGATAACTTAAGATAAAGGGTGGGTAGTGATAAAATATTCTTACTTTTCTCTTAGCCCCTAATCCCCCGTTCTTCCCCTCTAGTGGACTCATATCCCCCTTTTATATTTTTTGCTTGTAGCCTTTTAGTAGTCTTTATATTATATTTGCAAAGTACATGCATTACAAAACCAAACTACATCGCATGGATGGTTACCCATCTAATAAATAGATAATGTTTAATGCCATACTTCAACTCACCCACATATTTCTAGGCTTGTATTCATTTCATCCTTCATAATCATTCATAATCTAGGGGTTAAAACCATGGTGTTATAGATCCAATTACAGATGTAGATGTGGAGATTTATGTTGTGGAAATTTTCCAATGTAATGTATATTAGCTTATTTAGTTTTCTACATCTTTATGGTTGATTTATAACTCCATTCTCTCCCAATTTTAGAATTTTCCTCTATACCACAAATCCTAGGTAAATGGGTGCATATCAATGAGTAAAATAATTAAGAAAGGAAAGGATTATTCAAAGGTATAATTGAAAATGGAAAAGGATGAAGACATCAAAATATTGCATCATTGTAAGAAAGACCTTATTAACAATGTTAAGATAAGATTGTGATAATGCCTCTACAAGAGGCAAGATCAAATATTGTAAATAAGGAAATCACTATAAGACTTTAAGAACAAATTTGCAAGAAGGTTGAATAAGCCCTCAATTTTTTATACGAAAGAATAAAAATGCAATAAATAATTAAGAAAAATGAAATAAATTTATGGGTAGTATCATTGTTTAGTTTTAGAAGAAGGAAGAAAAGATAAAAGAAGGTAAAAAAAAACTTGAAAAAGTTAAGCTCCATCTTGAAGATAATAATGTCAAATGATCAAATAATTGAAGGTAGAACAAAGAGGCTAGAGCATGTCATTGTACCAAGTAAAAAAGATTGATGATAAGGATGTGGAAAATGAAGGAAAATCATTAAAAGGGGAACCTTATCAACATTCTCATTACCAATAATTCTATAGGAAGGGAAATACGTCTGATATTGAAATAAGTAGATGATAGAACTCATGAATTTCTTGGAATGTGTCATCGGGGAACTATTATAAGACAAGGTATTATAAAAAACCAATAGTTATAATAAATTGGATAAGTTAGAACAATGTGTGGACTCTAAAGAAAAAAAATATGAAACATCAAACAATCAAGTATTGATATCAATAAGAAGAACATATGCATGGATGAATAATCAATGATGGCAACAAGAGAGAAAAATTGTGGAAATCCTATTACTTGGTTTCATCATATGTAAAACCCTTAACTAGAAATCTTTGAGGAAAAATATTTTCAAAAGGTAGTATTATGTTATCACTGTAATGTGCTATATATGAGGTCAAATCGTATTTCGGCTTGGTTGTGTGCCTACATGGTCAATGAATAAGAATTAGTGTATATAATATTAATAGATTCATTATTATACATAATGATTTATGATTAGTTTACTTAGATATGTTTGGGTTATTTGGAGTTCTTCTCATAATATTTAAGGAGTTATTATGTAACACATCATAATAATACTTATATGAGTCATTCTATATGTCCATATTTGGTTCCCATTATGTGTATGTAGGATTATCATTATTCAATGTGTATTGTTCTCATTAATATAGGAATTGAACAAGTTGTCAACCTGATCTATTGAAAAAAGTGGGTTCACAACACTCTTAGACAAGAAAAAACAAAGGATAATAAATAAGTGAGTAGAAGGATGAGTGAGTAAGATGGATGGGGCGCCAAGAACAAAGGGAAAATAATTTTAATGACAAAGTGACATGAAAATTGAATATAGATAAACCAATAAGTTGTGAGGGGACATGGCATCCATACACTTATGATGGGAAAATCTTCAACAACTAGCATATGTAACTTTGTATATGTGAACTACCTCGATGGGGTTGAGGATGAGTCAATAGTTAAATGTTTACATCCATTAGAATGGCTTCACATGAAACAATAATCTTTTCTCATAATTGGATTAAAAGATATCTTGATGGGCCATTTATGAGCAAGGAT
>JASDQU010106454.1:41229-52651 GCA_032191745.1 Picea mariana
ATAGTACATAAGGATGCCCCATCATTTGTAATACACCGATGAACCATAAAGTTCTTAACAATGACCCATATTTGAAACAGGGTACAAGATGGGAGATATGTTTGCATATGTTGGTCCCAATCAAAGGTGGTGGCCTATGATGGATGTGGGTAAACACTTCCATTTTTCTTACAAGGAGAAGCTCTAGTGAACATTGTGGCACTATATGTGGAAAGGGTTCCCCCAATTCTATATGATTCGGTCTCAATTGTGAAGTAGATTTGGTGGGAAGTGGAATTACCCACATGAGGGGTAGTTATTGAGGTTGAGGAGCGTGGCACCTCAATAGGAAAATTGATGGGTTCATGCTAGGGAAGGGGAACTACGAGGAAATCAAATGGGTTCCATTGTGTTTATTGCACTATGTGCACTCTAAATGAACTACTTGGACTAGCTTTGGGGTGAGATCATGGCACTAATGGGGTGGGTGACCATAGAGATCACAAAAAGGACAAGGATGATTAGTCCAAGAATGAATGGTACATTTCTACTTGGTTTGATTGTAATGCTAGAGGGTATTGCAAGTGCCCCCAAAATTACTAGCATTGCCCCCATGCCATGGGCAATTATAGTGTTTGGTATTCTTCTTACTCCCCTTGGGTGGTGGATAGCCAATATGGCTTTGATTGGGGGCCCAATTTTATTTGAATTGGGAAGAAGATGATGGGGTTAAGTTAACATGAAGGAAAACATACTATGTTACCCAATGGCATCTGTGAGGACTGCCACAGGTTGGGGGTTCAAGGCTCACACCCTTGAATTTTTTTTTTCCATTATGGATCCAAAATCCATGTTTCCAAGGAAAAAAATGCTCAAGTGGTGAACAATGTCGTTTTCAAGTGTGTTTTGATAGATCATAATGTAGAGATTAGATGTAAGGTTATTTTGCAAGGTTTTAAAAAAGTAAAAGCATGTGTCCTATGACTCTAATGACCTACCATTAAATGTAATTGGACCTTCCAAAATCTCTAAATGGATGATTCTGAATTCATCGAATATGGAAAGTGAAGGTATGAAAGATTCAATTATAGTGAAGGGAATTGGGGGCATGTCCTAATAGAACTAGCAGCATTTCCCTATGACCAATGTTATATGTCTTAGGTGCAAAATGAAACCTACATATGCAACTTGGGTAGAAATCCCAAATTTTGGCCAATAAGCTACCTTTCTCAAGTGTAGACAAGGAACTCTTAGGCTTTAGTAGTCAAGGGTTGCAGCTAAACAAGAACTAGGTGGCTCAAGGAGACTGGAAAAAAAAACAACCCGACCTTAACATATGCCCCCACAAGATATCTCCTTATCTTGGATTTTGCACGCTTGAAGTAAGGATTTTTAGAGTAAAACGACTACATTTCATATGAAAAATGACTACATAAAGTTTAGATATATTATGATGAAACAAAATATGTAAAAAATAATGTCTAATTCCAAAACAATTAATTTTTTGTTTCTACCAATCCAAGTAGTCTATGTGTGGCAAGTTTATCTATCAATTGCAACTGACTAGTATATTTATGTACTCAACGATAAACCTAATTAATTTTTAACTTTATAAAAGATGAAAATATACATATTAACTATTAGAAAAAATAAGAGTTATGTATTCACTATTATATGAAAAATATTGTGTTGGGAAAAGAAAGTGTAATGTGTTTTTATGTGCATTGGTGAAACTTTGTGATGGATCGTGAGAAATTTCCAATTTATTTTATACTTTCATGCTTAAGCAATCAACTAACTTGCAATTAATGAACTATTGGTTTAAATAAATTACCCCCACTATGAAAAGCATTAAGTGATGTCGTTATAAGTTGCATGCCATATATATTGTATGTGAAATAGTGTCATTATAAGTTGCATGCCATATATATTGTATGTGAAATAGTGTGGAAACCATAAACATTGAACTTACATAGACATTAATTTTTTGATTAAGCGAAAAAATGTTATAACATAATGAAAGTTCATTTAATCAATTAGTTAGAAAAATTGTCTAGATGTGTGGTCACTCGAGAGGAGATGCAATACACATCTTAAAATAGTCATTCATAGATAAGGGATGTAGGTATTCTTTTGAGGAACCATTATACTTGAGGCCCTCATAATAGGATATAAAACTACTTTGGAAATAATATTAGTAGGTGGTAGGGATGGGTATGTTAAGCAACAAGGATGTCAATAAAATAGAGGTTACATTGGCATAATTGTAAAAGTGGTATTAAAATGAAAATATAAGTGTAAATTTTTTTTGAAATTCATTTTATCAAATTAAAGGTTATTTGATGAGATGTTCAAGGTTTAGGTTTTTTTTCTTAGTTGACACTATTTTCCAAGTGGGGAGTAAATGTGTGTAGTTGAGGATTGTGAGAACCTATTATTGTCTACTCTTTTCTATAACAAAGTAATGCTTTGTGTGAGTCTCCAAATCTAGAGTGAAGCTGAGCTTGGAAAGGTGTTAGTTAAGAGGGTGGGAAAACACGTATATTTATTCAATGATTTTGTATGATTTTGTGGTTTCAGGATGTAGTATTTCCACATAAAATTGGAGAAATATTAAGTAAATCTAAAATCAATTTATAATAAATAATCTTAAAATAAAGCACAATACCCCTTATCCTATCCTCCTTTTAGAAGTTGGGCTTCCTCTCATTCATAGTAAGACTATGATCATGTACTTAATGTACAACCACAAGCCATTTAACATGAAGAGTGAGAGACTTTCTATAATTAATTCAAACATTTCGTTGGACAGTTGGTTGTAATTGATGTCAACCCTTGGAGAAGTCCAAAAGCCCTAGAGATGTGGTTGATATTGATGGTGAGTTAGTTGTCATTGATGGAGTGGTTGATTTCAGCAGATGTGATGGGTGCATTTGATGAATTCTACATGAAGCCCCAGAGATGTGGTTATGGTACCCGAAGTTGGTTGTGGAATATGGACATTAAGGATAGTGTAAATGCAGCTAAGAAACTCATAGATGGATACTCATTGTCGTGTTGTTTCCGGTGATAGGTGGTATGCCATGTGGTTCCTCACGATTAGGGAGATGTGTCCTTGTGAAGTTGGAAACCCCGAAGAAGCCCCTAAGAAGTTACAAGTCAATTAATGAATGGGTAAAGTGGTTGTAACAAGAAAGTCAATTAGCCCTAAGAATAAGGAAAGAGGTTACCTAGAAAAAGTATAAATACACATCATGAGACATTCATTTGACACACACACTTACATTGAATATCTATCTTGTGAATGTTGGTCTAATATTTTTGTCTATTGGAGAATCTGAGGACAAGTCTGAGGCAATGCAGAAAGTGCGAGGAAAGAGCAAAAGTTTCATAGTTGTAGAGTGCTAGGGTTTCTGTGTAACCCTAATTTAGCAGGCCCTCATGGGTCAGCTTGAGGGTATCACGCGAAGCACCCCTACGATTTTCCTAAGTGACGTCGCACGAGGCCTCACATGACAGGGAGTCTTAGTCCCATGAGGCTAAGGAAAATTTGGGGGAAATGTTGGTACCAGGATGCTAAAGGCTATGGAAGAGTTACAGGTCAGTGTTAAAGTACAACATATCAACTACATGTTACAGGTATGTTTATGTTATTGTATCTTATGCTTGGTGATGGTATGGTACATGCTTGAAAGGCATGTCTTGTTGATGCATGGTACATCTTGGTGATATTGGTATGGTACATAGATTAGTAGTACATCTTGATTGTATTGGTATCTTAGTATCTGGTTTGGCTACATGGTGATGATGCTATATGCTTGAGGCTTATTCTTGGTATACTCTTGAAGCATTGGCACATGGTGTATGGTTGCCATTGATATTGATACATTTTTGAGGAATACACTTGGTATATGAAAACACATGTATGAGATACATCTCTTGGTAATGTCGGTACTCTGTTGAGCTACACCATTGATAACACTTGCTTGGTATATCTTATGGTATATGGTGTATGGCATGATTGAGAGATATGGTATATGGTTGAGATACATGGTTGGTACATTGTATGGTACATGTTTTGATATACATTGTTGATGTACATGGTTGATACATGGTATGGTATAGGATTGATACTTAGTATAGTGTTGATGTACACGATTGATGGTTGAGGCATATGGTATGAGTTATGGTGCATGGTTGATGCATAGTTTGGTATAGTTGTGGTGAATGGTTAATGCATGGTTTGGTAAATGTGTTGGTGCATGGTTGATGCACTTGGTGTGGTACAGGTTGTGGTACACACTTGATGTTTGGTATGGTACAGGTTGATGGTTTGGTACATGGTTGAGACACATATCTTGTGATGGTATGTTGGTGATATTGGTACATGCTTGGTAAAGGAATGTGTTGGTGATGTTGGACATCTAGTTGAGAGGTATCCTTGGTATATGATCCATGTGAGAGGATTTGGTTGAGTATCAGTGACAATGACAGGTTGGATAGGTTTATTAGTGACAGGTTAATGTGATAGGTTGGACACAGTGACAATGATAGGTTCGATACAATGATAGGTTGACAAGTTACAGGTTGATGTGGTAGTGGCAGTGACAGGTTACAAGTTGATGTGATAGTGGTCGTGATAGGTTACAGGTTGATGTGACAGTGGCAGTGATAGTGACAGTGGAAGTGATAGTGGCAGTGATTGTGGTAGTGACAATTGGTCTACACTTATATTTCATGGTGGTAGGACGGGGCAAGGAAAGGGTGTTGTATCCTCCTTCCGATTGGTGCCAGAAAACATAGGGAATTGGATCTTCCTTCAGGTTAGAGCCTGAGAATCAAGGTGTTGTAGACTCCTTCTGGTTGGAGCCAGATAATTCAGGGAGTTGTAGCTTCCTTTAGGTTGGAGCCTGTAAATAGGGGGTCATACCTCCTTCCAATTGTAGTTGGAGAATTGGGAAGTCGGTGCTTCCAATGAATGTATTCTTTGATATATAATAAAGCATTATGTGGTTTTCTCCCATTTGGTTTTCCACGTAAATTTTGGTGTACTATGTACTTGATGTGATGTTATTGATGTGATTCTACTTATGTTTATATGATCATGATATAATGATGATATATTGTTGATAAATTTGACATATATATATTGTGGTTAAAAGTGGTAAAAGTGTGAATACTGATTCAACCCCCCCTCTTAGTATTCCAACACATTTGATCTGGATTGGATCATTATCTTATTTGTCATCTATCTCGATTCTTTCAGAGTGAAAAAATTGGAGGAATCAACTTATAGGGTCATTTTAGTGGTAGGTCCCAGTTTGGAAAATTGGGGTCTAGAACTTTTTGGAGCCATTTTGAGGCATTAAATGGAAATTTTCAGGGTCTTCATGTCTGAAACTTGTGTACACTCCCTTGATTGTGTTCTACACTCTGATACCTTTCCAACGATGTAGATCGTGTGTCAATCATAGTTCATATGAAAAATTTATGCCTCCCGCAAATTGACCTATCGTGTTGACCACCATGGTACAAGAGGGTGCCACGTTAGCCCCCATTACTCATGCATATGAGGCTAGGAACGTGAGTAATTTCAATAATATTCTAGAAGGTTCAAAACCCTACCACAATTAAGGGTTGAGGAAGTAAAAAACCTACCCCTAGATGGCTATTGGTCTATGTTAAATACTAAGCCACCAGGAAGAGGAGAGGTTCCATTCTATGTTATTGTATTTTGCTCCATAGCAGAGAAGAACAACTGGGAGTGGGAAATTAGAGAGAATAACAAAGGGGTTTAATGTTCTGTAGCATCCTAATAGGCCACAGGTCTTAGGTAAATCCATAGAGAGTGTCTGCTCCTTTGTACTTGCATTATTTCCATACTAGAGAAAAGAGAGCAAGGCAACCTCACCTTCTAGCTAGGTTTTCTCCCGTAAGGGTTTCCCAGAGAAAATATTTGTGTTATCTTGTGGATGGTGTGTGATTGTACTTTAATGTTCTCTATTTTTCTCATTTTATCTATTTCATGCTTAAGCATAAAATCAGTAACTAAATATTCTAGAATATAAAGGAATTTAACCTTCATAGTGTAGTTTTCAGTTTTATTTATCAGATATGTTGTAACGAACTGATCTAGTGGAATATCCATGACATTTTACATATCAACGTTAGTAAAATTCACTCAAGGCCCAAAATAGGTTGGATTAGAGATGCGGTCTCTTGGTTAAACTATTAGGGGATAGTGGAAGAAGACACCCTCCAAGATATATACATTATTAAAATTGGTTTCATAACTAAAAGAAAAATGTGGAGTAATAGGGATAGTGAGTATAAGAGAAAGTTGAAATATTACAAAAAAATCATTAACCCCAAGTTAGAATATCAAAATTGTCTTTAAGTTGTTGCTAACTCAAGAAAGAAAGTTAATATTGAAAATATAATAACAAATTGTCATGATTTCCATACCGAGACAAGGCAATGGACAAGACCTAAAATGTCTTTTTCATGAAAGAGTGTGTAAAATATATGACATGAATAGTGTGTTGTGGGGCATCCCACAACAACACCCCCATATTTCTAAATTTTATGGGGCCCCAAAGAAATATTTTCTCCTTTTTCTTTTGCACCTATCTTTTACCCTACAAGACCTGTATCCTTACTTCTCTAAGACAACCCAAGCTTAACTCAAATATGTTTCAGGATCAGGTTCGTCGGAATCTTTTTTTTAACGCATTATTTCAAGCCCCAATCTTCACGCTCTGGTCACTCCAACTCTTACACTATTTTCTTTCGTGGACCTATCAAAAAAGTTCGTGCTGACCTATCAAAAAACCACTTCCCCAAGTGGCATCCCTAGATTGGACTATTGATTGCCTGTTTTATCGATTCTCCAATCAGTTGCTTTTATTACTTTTGAAACATGAAAGTGTTTCTAAGGTATCGAAGGAATATTACCTTCAATACCATCCTCGTCAGGAGCCCTTTTAAGCATCATCTCATCGCACTCTGAAAAGAAAACTCCGATGGACTCTTGACCCTTCTCGCGCGTGTCCCACACCTTCTCCTAAGCCGAAAGAATATTCTTTGATACCGTTTTCATTGAAGCTCAAAATTTCCATATCTTTCAAACCTCCGATAGCCAAGTCTCAAAATCATGTAAATCACATATTTTAGCATGCCTTTCTAAAAAATAATGAATATACCATTGATACCTTCCCCTCAGGTTTTAGTTTCGCCCTCATCCTAACTCACCCTGATTCCAACACCCTGACGGGTCCCACCTCTTTCTGTACCACTATTCATTGATTGACATTTTAGGCCTACCCACTGGTCCACATGCAAGGGAATATACCTCTGATACCTTTCCCTTTAGAGTTTGAAAAAACCACAATCTCTCATACTCTGAAAGATCGACTCTGATAATGTTCTTATTCAAAGATTTGGTTTAGCACTTTCCCCGATGTTTTAATAAATGAACCTATCCTACTTAATAAGATTTAATTATGGAAATGATGTGCATTAATGGGAGAAGTTAAGATCGAATTTGGAAAGATCCTTGTACACACCTGAGTTATGGCATACTTGTGCTAGTTGAATGTGCATTACGAGTTATAAAACACCCTTTCAGAACATAGATTTCACCGTAAGTTTTCGAAACTCAGTCTGCGAAGTTTGATTTTTTCCTAGACTCCCTCACTTACTGAGTCTACTTTCTCTGTTACCTGGAACTACTTGTTTACTGATAACCTTTGTTTTCTATTACTTAACTAGTTTTTCATTATTACAACTAATGCGTTATTCTTAATACAATATGATATTCCTTTTAACGTGTTATTAAAGAGTAATTTGGTCATTCATCATGGCGATCCAAAACCCCAAAATATCTAGGAGTTCGATGTACTTCCAAGGTGTCGCAGGCCTCGAATCATCATCTCGTCTAGTCGAAACTATGGTGATTGACACAATTTCTCATATTGGCGAGGACCATTGCCCTGAATTTGAAGAGATCTATAGAATGTTTGACTCCACATATTTTCCTCAAGAAGGTGAAGTTTTAGAAGTGTGTCGAAATATTCAAAAAAGTGGTATTCACTAGGTAGCTTCCTGGCCTCAACTATTCCCATACAATGAAGCAACACATTGGTGTCTCAGGAAATTTGACACTTCCACTACAAACATCATAAGAAAGCATGGGACGCGAGTAGCTTTCCTCAAACCATAGGATACTAGCACCAAATATCACCTTCTCGCTCCTACTTGCTCATTGAATGAACCTTTCCTAAATGGATTCGCCCAGGCCAGAAAAGGAACAAAAAAATAGATGAAACATTGGTGGGTGGACGAGGATGAAACCCTTAAGCAAGGTCAAAAATTGGTCCCCACCCACAGGCTTAAAAATCCTTACAAGTTGATGGTGGCCATGCTCTACCTTTTATACGGGGAAGAAAAAAGTACGCACTTCCAAATTGACTGGTTACCTTTGGCACACACAGTTGTGAGAATGTGACAAATCTTCAACTCGGTGGATATCTTATCCTTTAGCGTATGTCTGCACGCAAATAATATCCCAGGTATGAAAAAGCCATGTTTTTATATTTCTTCTTATATGATAGACGCCATTTGTTCCTCAGTACACTTTCCCGAACTGGGATGGAATTGGGACCGAAGCCAACCCCCCATTCATGTCTATTTCTCCCAATTATGGAGCGTAAATTTTAAAACAAAATTTGTATGAGATTTTTAATTTATTCCTCTCCCCTCTACACTCCGTCCTTTTTGGCTTCCCCAGACACAATATATCCTTTGAGGATAGAAATGGGATGAAAGGGGTGGCTGATTGGTTTTTCTACAAGTATTATTCATTCGTCAGAGTTTACGAGACCAGAGGGGCCCCACATATCTTGCCTTATTTCATCTTGGACCGAATGCTAATGAGGGAAATAACATACCAAACAATGGGGTCCGGAGTCACCACAATGTTGCAAACCAATAGTAAAATATTGTGGCCAATTTTCCCTTTCCACATTGGAAGTTATTCCATCTCCAACGCTCAACATGCAAGGAGGGAAGATGAGACCTTGCAAGAGTTAATCATGTGGTCAGGTGAGCCTAAAGGCCACAATCCTCATGAGATGGCTATCATTCATGTCAGGTCTGTCAGCCTCACTCATCCAAATATTCATGTTGTTGATTTTGAAGAGGATAAATTTAAAGGAGTATTCTCATACGATGAAGTGTCGCACCAACTGTCGTGGCAAAGTGAGAAATTAATCTCGAGCAAGAAGAATTCAATATGGAAACTTTATCTCAATTCCATAAGTTGTGTCAACAAGATAAAGATACAAACAATGCCAAAGAACAAGAGAAGACCCAAAAAGAAAAGAACCTTGAGCAGAAAAGGCTCCAAGCGGAGAAAGATTATCAAAGAAGGAAGACTGAGGAAAATATCAGGCCGGAACGTGAGTGCGTGACACATCAGGTAGCTCTGTAGAAGAAGAAGGAAGAAGAAGCTAAAAAGTTTACAGAGGATGAGGAATCCAAGAGGCTAACTATTGAAACATAATCTAGGAAACTGGCTGAAGAAGCAGAGGCAAAGTGATTGGTCGATGAGGTTGAATCAAAGAGAAAACTGGATGAGTTTTTAAAGAAAAATTTAAACTAGACCCCAGTTATTCCATCGAAACCCACATTAGGCATTGTGAATATACCCCCATAAGCTCCATACCATGGTACTTCTCCCTCTCTTCTCAAGCTCTCAATTTTGAAGGATCTGTAGTCGCCATTGGAGACTACTATTTTGACAACAAAACTAGAAGTATCGAGAAGATATCAACGAAAAGACAAAAAGGAGAAGACTCCAAGTCAAAGTCACATGTAGGAATGATTTTGGAATGGAAGATCAGACCTATTCTTGAAGGGAATGCAGTTCAAGTGGCTTCAGCTCTCAACGCCTTCGTAGGATTAAATGCCTCCTCTGTTTTGTAGGTAACTAATTCCGTGAACATTTCCAAGAACCGAGTAATAGAGCTGGAAATAGAGTTGAAAGATGTAAAATACCAATTCAACATAGATGTCTAGAAAGCTATCAGTTAAACTGAAATTCTAAACTTGGGTACGATCAATGGTTCCCTACAGTCACAAAGAGACCACTTGAATGAAGAGTTTGAAAAGAGGATGAAAATCCTACGGGACACCCACATGGATGAGTTGGAAGTATAAAAACATAAAATTATTGTTGCTCTAGAAAATATTATCACCTCGATAGGTACCAAGGAGTCCATAAAAGAACAAGTGCTCGCTATCAGCGAAGATCTATCTAAGGCAAAGAATGAACTCCTTGGTCTATTGATCGACATAGGAGTAGAGCGGCAAGAAAAATTAAATCTATATAATACTCTGATTGAGACTCAAGGAAGGTATCAAGAAGTTAGTGAGGCTTTTGAGGAGATGGTAAATTGGAAACACAAGCTACAAACTACACCTATCGCCCTGCCACTTTACTCGAAAAGAGAAAGACTCAGGTACCGAATGTTCCTTGACAGTAGCGAACATCTATTCATGACTATTTGTTCCACCCAAGGGGTGGTTGCGGACACATGTGCACAACTGTGGGAAAATGCTAATGGTATTGTCACAGAGGAAGGGATACAACCATTGCAATCTATAGATGAAATGACTTATGTTAGCAATAGGGCGGTTGAGGTGGAAGATTTAAAGAAGGAAAGTCAGACAAGTATTTAGAATTTGATTCTTTTTGAAGAAAAAACAATTGAAGAACATCTATTGTTTCCTACCCGGCTTACCCAGAAGATTAATTCCTTTATTAATTCCACGGTTGAGCGGTTACATCAAGAAGTGGCCGCAAAATTATTTAATGGAGAATGAATCTTAGAGAGATTGAAATCGAGCAAGATCGAGAGCATTTTTAACAACTACTCCACCTAGAAGGAAAACCAATACCAACAACAAGAGTAGACCACGTCATGATTGCAAAATTTATCATTTCTTTCTAGATGGTTTTTTCTTTTGATATTGTAATATTTTCTAGAAAATGAAGAGTCTTTTTTGTGAAACAGCTCAAATTTCTATAATTTCCACGAAAAACGATTGTAAAGATTCGTCCCTCACTATATAAAGGGATCACTTCCCATTTGAAAGGGATTTTGGTTTTTGAAGCTAGCAAGACAAAAAATTTGCTACAAGTTAATTTGAATCCAAGAGACATTCTAAATTGGAAGATTATGGTATTGATATGTGTGAATGAGATTTATCTTTCTATGCATCTCTCTATTTGTAGCCTATGAATATTAGTTGACGAATTACTTCTAAATTAATGTTTGCATTTTACAGCTATCATAGTTTTTCAAGATGAGTAAAGTAATAGTATAATGTCGTTTAGTTATCAATTCTTTATTTCTAACAAATTATGTTATCAAATTCATGT
>JASDQU010106454.1:68901-84534 GCA_032191745.1 Picea mariana
ATTCTTTGGGAACTTCACAACCAAACCATCAACTCTCGTGGAATCTGACGCTAAATCTGAAATCCTTCATTGCACCAAGAATTATTAAGTCCACTTGTGATATAGCTGATCAAACTAACAATCCACTAGATGTACAGACTAGCGTAGTTTTTATAGATAAGTTAGAAAAATGCACCGACTCTACTAACCTTTTGAAAACCAAAAAATCTGAAAATTCAAAAATACCAGTTGAAATAAAAAAAGGTGATCTTGATATGTAGACGTTATTCTTCGATGGATCAAAATCCTTAGAAGGTGCAGGAGTGGGTTGTATACTAAAAGACCTGAACGGTACTAAAATGTTAATTGCATGCAGACTAGAATTTCCTTGCACCAACAACACTGTCGAATACGAGACCCTTGTACAGGAACTTAGGAAGACAATTGCTTGAAAGAATGAAAAATAAAGGTATTTGGTGACTCTGAAATCATTGCCAGGCAGGTACAAAATACTATTCATTTCCTTTCAAGTCACTTAAAATATTATCAGTCTGAGGTCTGGGAGCTAATTAAATATTTCACTGCTTTAATATTAACCATGTTCCTCGGTCGTTAAATTCCAACGTTGATTTTTTGGAAAATGTGGCATCCAAATTAATACCCTCAAACAAATTGATCACTAACTCCTTCTTTGTTGAACTTTTGTACATACCATTAATTCCAAACAATATCGTAAGTTGGAGGGTCTTTGACGATGATCATCAAATCATCAATTTTCTACACCTCAAAGATACCTTCAAGTATTCTATCATAGATGAGTGCCAACATGACATGCTGATGAATACTAATAATAAAGATAATGCTAAAGCAACAGGCCCATCCAACAATATTCCCAGTAGTGTGGTCAAGTTAGAGAAACTCTATGACCTTCAAGAAAAAATCAAGAAGGTCACGAATTGCAAGACCAACAAATCATACCTACAGTTTGAAACAGTAAACCTAGGATCTGAGTTTTCTCCTCAGAACTTCAACCTAGGAAAAAATTGTTCTCCTGAAGAAAGGGAGGCATACATTAAGTAATTCAAAGAATATAAAGACATTTTCGCATGGATGTATGAAGACCTCAAAACATATGATACATAGATTATACAACATGTCATTCCCATGAAAGCTCAAACCAAACCTTTCCAACAAAAGTTGATGAAGATGCACCCCAGTCTTGAACCTCAAGTTAAAGCAGAGCTAAATAAATTGTTGGCAACTAGAATCATTTTTTCTGGTAAGGCATACACAGTGAATATCAAATTTAGTATCGGTAAGAAAGAAGAATGGGGATATTCGAGTTTGTGTTGATTTTAGAAATGTAAATAGAGCCTTTGAAAAAGATAACTACCCTATACCTCCCATGGAACAAATTCTGCAATGTGTGTCTGGATTGGAAACGCTCTCCTTGCTAGATGGATTCTTAGGGTATAATCAAGTCCTAGCAGCTCGTAAAGAACATCTTAAAACAACTTTCAGAACCAAATGGGGAACATACGCCTATACAAAAATGTCTTTTAGACTGATAAACGTTGGAGCCACATTTCAAGGAGCCATGGACATTGCCTTTGGAGGTCTCCCAGGAGAATGTGTGGTAGTGTAYCTAGATGACGTGACCATCTTCTCGAAGAATAAACAKGRTCATATATCTCACTTGAAAAAGGTATTTAATCGATGCAGGAAATACGCCATATCTATGAACCCTAAGAAATCCATTTTTGTCRTGGATGAAGGCAAAATTTTGTGTTTCATCCTCTCCAAACATGGTATGTGGATTGAACCYGATAGSACATAAGCGATCGCTAAGATCCCTCCCCCTCACAACAAAAAATCTATGCAGTCATTCCTCGGAAAGATAAATTTCATCAGACGATTCATACCAAGTTTTTTCAAGACAATAAAACCCCTACAAGATATGATAAAGAAGAATTCTCAATTTAGTTGGGGATCTAAAGAAAAGGAGGCTTTCAAAAAAATCAAAGAAGATATTATTCAAGTGACGATGTTGTTGAGTCCATATTTTGATCAATATTTCATCCTCTACACATTTTCCTCCCATACTGGTTTTGCGGCGGTATTAACACAGAAGAACTCGGAAGGAGACAAGTTTCCTATGGATTTTATGAGTTCAGGCCTACAAGGATTTGAGTTGAATTATCCTGAAGTTTATAAACATGCATACACAGTGATCAAATATGTCAAACACTTTCGGTCATTCTTACTCAAATCTAAAACTAAGGTTATTGTTCCTTACCCAATTGTTAGGAATCTCCTGGTACAAAAGGATCTGGCAGAAAAGAGAGAAAATTGGATTACAACTCTACAAGAATATGACCTAGAGATCAAACCTATGAAGTTCGTTAAAGGACAAGGGCTATGCAAATTATCTGCAGAATTCCCTTGCGTTGAATCTCATGATGATGCTCTCTATCAAGACTCTATGTTGTTTGAAACATAATTATGTTACATCCCAGTCGGTTCAGATCCATGGTTTTACGAAATGAAATATTACCTGACTCATGGATCGACCCGACATTATCTAGACCCTAAGAAGAAAATGGCTCTAAGGATAAAATCTGCCCAATATCAGCTGATACAAGGAATTCTATGYAGAAAAAATTATGATGGCGTTTTCCTTAGGTGCATGGAGAAAAGGGATGCTGAGAAATTCATGTCYGACCTCCATGACGGGCCCRTAAGAGGAMATTACATTGGGGATACTACTGCACAAAAAATCCTCAAAGAAATATACTACCAGACTTCCTTATTTAAAGACGCTCATGCATATGCAAGGATATGCTAGCAGTGTCAGACCGCAATCRGGAGAGAAAMGAAAGTTTCCTTCCCCTTACAACCTATCATCATCAAGCGACCCTTCCAACAATGGGGGTTTGATGTTATCAGGGAGATCAATCCAAACTCATTGCAGTTGCATAAATACATATTAACAACCACTGATTATTTCACCAGATGGAGCGAAGTGATCCCTTTGAAAACCATMAATGAAAATCAGGTGATTYYGTTCCTTGAATCACACATCATTACCAGGTTTGGAATTCCATACTTTTTAGTTTTTGATAATTCCAAGTATTTTTCTTCTCTTAAGCTAACTGAATTATCCCTCGAAAGAAATATCAAGGTTAAGTACTCAGCGAATTACTATCCACATGGAAACAGTCTAGCATAATCCACTAATAAGAACCTCATTAAAATCCTCAAGAAGACTGTCAATGATAATAAAATAAATTGGCATCTTACTCTTCAGAATGCCCTTTGGGCTGATAGAGTAACTCTCAAGTCATCCATTGGTAACTCCCCCTTTTTCCTGGTTTACGGACAAGAAGCCACAATACCAACCCATACTTTCCTACTCGCTTTACAATTGGCCCAATCCGTCTAGGACGAAGCCTGTCCGATAATCCAAGAAAGATTAAACATGTCGTTAAAACTTGAAGAAGAAAGGGAAAAAGCTAAGTTGAACTTGACCCAATACCAAAAAATGGTTAAAAGGTGGTTCGATAAATCAAATGTAGGAAATAAAGATTTCTAATAAGTAGATCTTGTTCTCAAGTGGGACAAACCTAATGAACTTAACATAAAACACTCCAAATTATAGAAACTATGGCTAGGACCCTATCCGATCCACCAGAAAATAGGCCCTGGTACTTTCGAACTTAAAACACTACAGGGAGATGAGGAGGAACTCCCTGTCAATGGCCAAATATTGAAGAAATGCTTATCCTGATCACCTATGGTGATGTAGCCTTATACATAGTAGTTTTTCAGTTATAGTTTTTATTTTTTATTTTTTCTTTTCAAAAAATCTGACAGGTGTTTGATGTTATTCTTTCCTTTTTCTTCTCTTTTCTAGTTTACAATAACCCCCCTACCACTATCTACTACTTTGGGCCAACCCTTCTTTCGCATCAGAAACCCAGGTTTTTCCTGGTTAACAAATGGTAACGCAAAAAAGAGGAACTTGTTCATTTGTACCAAAAATAAAATCTTTAGACCCTTAATTTTTGTACCTTTCAACGAGTTCCATCTATTATTCACTCTTATGTGACCACTCTTAGGTCCCCTTGATGTTCCTTTTCAAGTTTCCTGAAATATATTGAATTCAGTATCTTCCACATAAATCTAGTGTCTCTTCCCATTACTCCCCAATTTTAAAATGCATCAGTGTATCGTGTCTGTAGACCCACTAAAGACAATATTTAGACTGAGACTAGAAAATCAAAATGACTCTCGTATCACCCCTCTTCCTATTTACCTCCACCCATATTGCAATCACAATATCTAAATTTTTTATCTAAAAGGTGGATTCATAAGAATAATCACAAGGAAGTTGAAAATGCTATTGCAAAGCGTGGGAAGTACAAGTAAACCCGTCGGGGCTATGGACGCTCGCTGGTAATGGGTCCATGCTTGTATGATACTGAGATATCTTCATCGGGGCTATGGATGCTCGTTGGAAGCAAAGAAATGTCGAGAAAGAGAGGTAAATAAAACACTTCAGTCTACGACAATCGACTTAATTGTCTGTTGTGGTGCCACTCTCACAACTTCAGCGTGGATTTATGAAGTTTCCAACAAAAAATAATGATCACTCAAATTATGTGGAAGATCATTGATGATAGGTTCTTCTTTAAGGCTTGCGTAAATACCATTGAATGTGGGGTCCTTAAACTAAATGTTGAATGATATTTTATAAAAGGTAAATGTTGCTTCTATATAATTGAAGACGCTTTATATTTTTGGAATCCAAAGATAATTGGTTAGCTCCACTAAGTCACCATTTGTTGTGGGGCATCCCACAACAACATCCCCATCTTTCTAAATTTTATGGGGCTCGAAAATATTTTCTCCTTTTTCTTTTGCACCTATATTTTACCCTACAAGACCTCTATGTTTACTTCTCAAAGACAACCCAATCTCAATTCAAATATGTTTTGGGATTGCGTTCGTCGGAATCCTTTTTAAAGCATTATTCAAACTATGATATTCACAATACAATCACTCTGGCTCTTACACTGTTGTCTTACGTAGAACCCCAAAATTGTGCTTACCCGTCAAGCGATCACTAACCCAAGTGGCATCCCAAGATTGGACTGTCGACTACATGTTTGATCAATTCTCCAATGAGTTTTCCTTGTTGCTTTTAGAACATAAAGTGTTTCTAAGGTATCAAACGAATATTACCTTCGATACCATCCTCTCCGGAATCTCTTTTAAACATCATCCCATTGCACTTCGAAAAGAAAACTTCAATGGATTCTTTACCCTTCTCGTGCGTGTCCCACAATTTATCCTAAGATGAAAGAATATTCTTCGATACCATTGTTGTTGGAGCTCAAAATTTCCATATCTTTCAAATCCCCGACAACCAAGTACTGAAATCCTATAAAACACATAGTTTAGTGCATCGTTCTAAGCAACGGATATTCCATCGATACCTTCCCCTCGGGTGTTGTTTCCACACTCATCTTGATTTACCCCGACAGAAATACCCTGAAGGGTCCCACCTCTATCTGTATTACTATTCATTGAATGACGCGTCGTGCTCGCACATTGGCCCATGTGTAAGGGAATATACCTTCAATACCTTTGTCTTCGGAATTAAAAAAAACCATGATCTTTCATACTCCAAAAGTTCGACCCCAATAACTGTCTTATTCGAGGATTTGGTTTAGCGCTTCCCCCAATGTTTTAATCAATGCACCTATCCTAATTAATAAGCTTTAATTATGGAAATGACACACATTAACGTGAAAAGTTAAGATTGGATTTGGAAAGATCCTCGTACACACATGAGTTATGGCATACTCGTGCTAGTTGGATGTGCATTACGAGTTATAAAAACACTCTTTCAAAACACAACTTGCACTGTAAGTTTTCAAAACCCAGTCCACGAAGTTCAATTTTAGTCTAGACTCCCTCGCTCACTGAGATTTCCTTCTCTGTTACTACAACTTCTTTTCTACCTGTAACCTTTTGTTTCCTATAACTTAACAATTTTTTTTTATTACAGCTAATGCGTTATACGTAAGATATACTGATATTTCTTTGAATGTGTTATTGCAAGATAATCTAGTTATTCATCATGGCAAGCCAAAATCCCAAAATACCTAGGAGTTCGATTTACTTCCAGGGTCTTGTAGGGCCCAAATCATTATCCTGAGTGGTCGAAACTCTGGTGACTGACACAATTCCTCATATTGTCAAGGACCACTACCCCAACTTTGAAGAGATCTATAGGATTTTTGAATCCGCAAAGTTTCTTGAAGACAATGAAGTCTTGGAGGTGTACCAGAATATCCTGAAAAGAGGAATTCTCCGAATAGTTGTCAGGCCACAACTATTCCCATACAACAAGGAAACACAGTGGTGCCTCAAACTATTTGTTGCTTCCACGATGCTTATCATGAGAAAACAAGGGGTGTGAATAGATTCTCTCAGACCAGAGGATATTAGCTTGAGGTATCACCTTCCCACTCCTACTTGCTCACTAAACAAACCTTTCCTAAAAGGGTTCACCTAGGAAAGAAAAGGACCAGAAAAATAGATGAAAAATTGGTGGGTGGATGAGTATGAGACTCTTAAACAAGGCCAGAAACTGGTCCCCACCCATAGGCTTAAAATCCCTTACAAGCTACTTGTGGCCATGCTTTGTCATTTGTATGGAGAAGAGAAGAGTACGCACTTCCAAATTGACTGGCTACCATTGGMACACACCTTCATTAAGACAGGACAAATATTTAACTGGGCGGATATCCTGGCCTTTAACATTTGCCTACATGCTAAAAATATCTAAGGTACGAAGAAGCCATGTTTTTATATGTTTGCATATATGATAGACTCCRTTTGTTCATCAGTTCAATTTCTTGAATTAGGATAGAATTGGAACCAAAGTTGCCCCCCCCCGTTCATGTGTATTGTTCCCAATTGTGGAGCATAAATTTCAAACAACATTTTTATGAAATTTGCAATTTATTCCTCCCCCCTCTRCATTCAGTCCTTTTCGGCTTCCCCATCACATGATATCCTTTGAGGMTAGAAATGGAATGAAAGGGGTGGTCGATTGGTTTTTCTACAAGTGYTATTCATTCATCAGGGTTTATGGGACCACCGAGGCCCCACATCTCTTGTCATATTTTGTCCCAGACCRATTATTGATGAGAGAAATAATGTACCAAATGATTGGTTTTGGCRTCACCACACTTTTTCAAACCAGTAGTWAAAAATTGTGGCTAACCTTCCCTCTCCACATTGAGAGTTTTTCAATATCCAATGCTCAACACGTGAGGAATGAAGTGAAGACCTTACATGAGTTAATCCTGTGCTTGGGTGAGCCTAAAATCATGATCCCCATGAGCTAGCTATCAATCATGTCAAGTTTGTCTAAATCACTCATCCAAATATTCACATTGTGGATTTTGAGGAGGATAAGTTTAAAGGAGTACTCTCATATGACAAGGCCTTGCACCATCTACCCCATGATGCTGCAAAGAGAGAACTTGATATCAAACAAGAAGAATTCAAGATGAAAAATTTGGCCAAATTCCAAAATTTGTGCCAGCAAGAGAAATATACTAGCAATGCCAAAGAATAGTAGAAGACCAAAAATGAAGAACATCTTGAGCAGAAAAGGCTCCAGGCGGAGCAATATTTTCAAAGAAGACAAACTAAGGAAAATATCAGAATAGAATGTGAACATGTGGCACATCATGCCACTCTACAGAAGAAGAAAGAAGAAGAAGCTAAAAATTTAGCAGAGGGCGAGGAGGCTAATATGATAGCTAATGAATCGCAAGCCAAGAAACTAGCTGAAAAGGTAGAGGCGAAGTGATTGGTTGAAGGAGATGAAGAAAAGAGGAAAGTTGACAAGCTTTCGAAACATAATCTAAATCAGATCCCAGGTATTCCATCAACACCCACCCTAGGCATCATTAATATACCTCCTCTGGAGTATACCCCCATAAATTCCATACCAGGGGATTCCTCCCTCTCTTCTCAAGCTCTAAATTTAGAAGGATCTATACTCACCATTGGAGACTAATATTTCTACAACAAAACTAGAAGTATCGAGAAGAGATAAATTAAAAGAAAAAAGAGTAGAAGACTCCAAGTCAAAGTGACATGCAGGAAGGATTTTGGAATGGAAGGTCAACCCTGATCCTGAAGAGAACACAATTCAAGAAGCTTCAACGCTCAACACCTTTGTAATATTAAATGCCTCCTCTATTATGAAGGTAACCAATGCCCTGAACATTGCCAGGACCCGATTAATAGAGATAGAAACAGAGCTGAAAGATGTAAAAGACCAATTTGACATAGATTTCCAAGAATTTGTCAGCACAACTGAAATTCTAAACTCAGGTAATATCAATGGTGCCCTACATGCACAAAGAGACCACTTGAATGAGGAGTTTGAAAAGAGGATGAAAATCCTAGGGGACACCCACTGGGAGGAGTTGGAAGTAGAAAAACATAAACTTATTACCTCTCTAGAAAAGACTAGCTCCTCGATTGTTACCATGGAGTCCATCAAAGCACAAGTGCAGGCTGTCAGCACAGATATAACTAAGGTAAAGAACAAGCTCCTTTCTCTATTGACTGACATACGAGTAGAGAGACAAGAACAATTGAATCTGTAGAATTTTGATTGAGACTCAAGGAAGATATCGGGAAGCTAGTGAGTCTTTTAAGGAGATGGTAAAATGGAAAGACAGGATACAACCTACACCTATCTCCTTGTCGGTTTACTCGAAAAGAGAAAGATTCGGGTATCGAATGTTGTTTGACACCAACAAAACTCTCTTCGGGAGTGTTTGTTCCACCCAAGGATTGGTTTCTAACACATGTACACAACTGTGGAAAAATTCTAACAATCTCGTAGTAGAGGCAAGGATGCAACCATTGCAATATGTAGATGAAACGACTTCTGTCAGCACCAAGGAATTTGAGGTGGAAGATTTAAAGAAGGTCAGTCAGACAAGCATTCATGATTTGATTCTTTTTTATGAAAAATCATTTGAATAACATATGTTGTTTCCTACCCAGCTTACCTAGAATATTCAATCCTTTGTAAATGCCACAATTGAGCGGTTACACCAAGAAGTGGCCGCAAAAGTCTATAACGGAGAATAATTCTTAGAGAGATTGCAATCAAGCAAGATCGAGAGAATTTTTAATGACCACTCCATTTGGAAGAAACACCAAGACCGACAACAAGATCAGACCACATCATGATTGCAAAATTTCTCATTTTTTTCCCAGATGTTGTTTCCTTATGATATTGTAATCTTTTCTGGAAAATGAAGAGTCATTTTTTGTGAAACGACTCAAATTTCTATAATTAACACAAAAAATTATTTTAAAGGTAGGCCCCTCACTATATAAATGGAGCACTTCCCATTTGAAAGGGATTTTGGTTTTGGAAGGAGCAAGATAGTATTTTTTTTTCCACAGAAAAATTCGTAATTTCATTAAGTAGATAAAAAAATTACATTCATAGGTATATAGTGACTATGAGAAAATATCCAAGTATATATTGAATTGTAATGGAAACACTTCCATTACTGAAGTTTCAACAAAAGACATCTTTGTCATACTTCCATTATCCTTCTTTTCCTTTAACAACAAAAAAACAAAATTGTCTCACAACCTATACAAAAAATTGTAACCATGGATCACTAATATGTAGACTCTTATGTTGTCTGTGCACATACAAAATACACAAAGAATTTTTATTCTTTGGATCTCTAATAAGAAAGAGCTCTCCTATATAAGTCCATCATGAAACGACCTGCGAAGGATCAGGATAGTATTGTTACTAAAGGTTATTTTTTTGAATCCAAGAGACATTCTAAATCTGAATATTATGGTACTGATATGTGTGAATGAGATTATTCTATTTATGCATTTCTCTATTTGTATCATGTGTGTTAGTTGAGGAATTACTTCAAAATTGATATTTTCATTTTACAGCTATCATGATTTCTCAAGATGAGTACAACAATAATGTAATCACATTAAGTTTATCAATTATTTGGTTCTAATAGATTATGGTATCGAATTTGTGTATCACTTGTGTCATGAACTTATTGTAATCAAGTAATATACATCTTTCATTGTATTCATTTTTTTTTTCTCCTAATCGGGATAGGTTATATTAAATAGCATTAGTTTACAAGTGTATCTTAGATTATTGATCGTATCTCTTAGTTTAAGGTTAGTTAGTTGTGCTTATTCCTTTTCCTCATTATTTTTTTTTAATTCATCTGAGAACTTTTGGTTCTCAGATTCATATTTTAGTTAGTATTTAGTTAGCATTTTGTTAGTATTTTAGTTAGTTGGTAACTAGGACAAAATTGGTCGGAAGTGCTATCCCAAACGAGAGCGGGTCTAGTTGGGACCTGTCATCGAGCGTTTTTCCTTAATTGATTGAACGAGTCATGTTGGCTCGTCAACAAAATGGTGCTAGAAGGAGGGCAAGAGAATTGAAAGGCTATAAATAGAAATTTGAATTCTTCCTATTCTTCCCCATAAGTAATATTTTCCTCCACGAYTRATTCCCATCAAATTTACTATGAACATAATGTCTTTCCTTTARAATATATGGTGAATACTCCAACTCAGGTCAACACTCAYCGTGTTTCYTCTCATCTTGAAACATCTTTCTCTTCTCCTCAACCTCATATCTTAACTATCTCGTGGATCRAMTCTCTAGTCAAGCRTTCAACAGAATGAACCAATCGAGATTTGACTAGATAATGTAGCAGATAGAACGGAAAATTTCCCTTAGATTACTCTCTACTTGAAAATCAGGAAAATCTTCATCATCGGATCTCTATTCCGCTAACCCATACTCCTATCAAGAAAATCGTTCGATTGGGAATCCTGAATATCACATTCTTGAAGATACGTTTGGTTTCCATGAGGCTTTAGACTTTAATCTTGAATATCATAAACTCATCGGAGGGGCAAGAGGTACACCACCCTCACCTCCCGAATCCCCCCCTCACATCCCCAAAAATGAGTCTGAGGAAAATTTTGAAGAAGGGGACAAATTTGAGACTGAATTCGAAGATAACCCCTATCAAGTCTTTGTATATCAGCCCCTAAACATGCTAGAGCAAATGAAAACCAAAATCCCTCCCCTTACCATCCTTGGTTTTTTTCTAATTCTGTTGTTGTACCTAGAGTTCAAAAAGATATGCCTAGACACCCCGAGAAATGCCTGCCTAAATTTGACCCCGACAAAAAGGATTCATCTGAGAACCATATTAAGAAATTATTGTTGGCTATTAGGCTGTAAAGCATTCACCATGAAGACCTCATCTATTGTCTATCATCTATTTCCTCTTACCTTCAAAGAAAAGTGTCTACATGGTATTTCTCTCTAGAAGAATCTTCCATTCCGAATTAGAGGACTTTTGAAAACTCTTTCCTCTGAAAATTTGGGGAAAATAAGACACTAGCCACCCGGGTCCTCGAACTATCAAGAGTCAAAATGGATGCCAAGGAATTAGTAATTGATGACAATAAATAGTTCCTCACTTCATTAAAGTGAATCCCAAGGGCCTCAAAACCTGTTGAAGATGTCACAATTGAATTGTATACATCTGGTTTACCCATTTCCATGGCCATGTATGTGAAAAATTCCTAAAATGATACTCTAGAAGAAGCTTTCCATGAAGCCTATATATTTGAGAAAAAATTGTTAAGTTTAAAGGGTAGCTCCAATTCATAACCACCTAAAGATAAAGGTAAAAGTAAAATATATGCATCTAAATCCAGTGAATACAAAAAACCCTCTGATTTGATGGATATGGAATCTCTTCAAAGAATCATTAAAAATTTATCCAACAACTTAGTTGACCTGAAAAGAGGTAATGGAGAGGTATCTTCTAATCAAAAAAGTTTTATTAAGTTCCCACCTAAGAAATATAGTAATACTCCACCAACCAGCAAAGTCTCCCCCTCTCAGACGAAAGACATCAATATGGAAGATATTGTTCAGGCCCTTCAAACTTAGGCAACAGGGAATATGGTTGAAAACACTGATGAGGGAAATGGAGGTCAAGAACAACAAGAACAACCCCAGGATTCTGACGATTCAGTTACAATTAAATGTTTTTGGGACATATATTTTAGAGAAGATGAAGAAGAAGCTGAAGAAGTACATGTCTCACAAAACGTTGTAACCATCAGGAGTGTCGGTAAGAGAATTCTCGATAACACCCCCAGTATTCCTAATCTTGTTTCTCCCACTACCAATACTCCCAAAAAACCTTCTCTTTCAACCAATACTACCCCTAATTCATCCAAGAATACTTCCCCAAATCCAAAAACAATAGATCAAATAACAAAATCAAATATTTCTCCTACACCCTTAGCCAAATTGGAATATGAATTTTTAGAAGATCTAAAGAAAACAAAAGCCAACACTTCACTTTTTGAACTCATGAAAATTCCACAAATCCAAGAAAATTTCATCAAAACATTACAAGGTAAGACTTCTCCTAGCTTTCCTGAATCACACTCGAGTAMCAAAAGGGTAATCACAAAGGTAACTTCACCTGATAACAATACTCCATCAAAAAGTCAGGTTACGACTAATGCATCCTTAATAGGTCAAAGATACAGGTCCAACACCCCTCCTTTTCTTATCACTTTTGAAATATTCAATAGGAATTTTCATAATTGCATGGTGGACTCAGGAGCTTCATATAATATCACRCCCCTTAAATTCTGTGAGAATATTAACATCAAACCCGAACCGTCTAACATTTAGATTATCCAGTTAGACAGGACTAAATTTAAGGTGGTCGGATAATTGAAGGTCAGGTTATCAAAGATTATACATGGTCAGAGAATTGTTTTGTGGTATCAGAGCGATCTGATCCTTATCATCCTAATGCATGTCCCCAATGAGGTTAGGGTATGGAGAATTCAGTCTCGAGCTTGTTTCTCTTGAGGACAAAATCTCTCGCACGCCCAAACGAACTCTCATGGCAGGAGAAAATAAATATGATGGGACATGATATCCTTTCAAAATGTTTCTCGAGGAAGGCCTCACATAACAGAGGAACGAGATGATGGAAAGTTTTGCGCAAATCCTTCGGTGGCTACCAAAAAGCGATGCATCTTCCTCGAATGGAAGTGTTTCCCCCTTCAAGGAACAAATCCACTTCAATATTCCTATATTTGAAGGTTAGATAAAAGAAGATGTTGTAGACAAGCGGTTGAATCTACTAGAAGGGTATTTTTCTGTCCATAACTTTTCAAATAGAGAAAAAACTACTTTTTCACTCCTCAAAGTCATTCCCCATGTCAAAGATTGGTGGGAAACTTTCTGTGAGAAAAAGAAAATAGAGGAACCCTCAATATTTATAGTCGCGACCACCTGGGAATCCTTCAAGGATGCTATTAAGGAACAATACTACCCTGTGAAAAGTTATGACAACTTGTATACCAAATGGACCACACTGCGGGAAGAAAGAGACCAAGCAGTGCCAAATTTCACAAATATATTCCATACCCTGTGCACCAAGATGGGTATCAAATATTCAGAGTAACATCTGGTGCTCAAGTATCACAGTGCTCTGCATAGATACATCCAGATCGAAATGGAATTTATGGACATCTCATTCTTGGGCATGGCCTATCGATATGCCATCAAAATCGAGCAGAAGCTCAAACAAAAGATGCAAAAATTTGGGCCTGAGAACCCCTCGTAGCAAAAACGAGGAAAGTGTGGCCCCAACCTACAGAACAAAGGACAAAGTAAAGATGGACAAGATCAGGACAACCAGTCCAATCTGTAAGAAAAGAAGGGCACTGAAAAGGAAAATAAGGATACCAGGAAGTGGTGTGACTTCCATAAGAGCCATTGGCATAACACTATTGATTTTCGCTCAAAGCAGTCACTGGTGGCCGAAGTGAAAGCCTCTGAATCAGATGCGGGTTCTGACTCTGAGTCAGAACTAGAAAGGGGAAGATGGATCATTGACATGGAACCTAGTGCCATCGATGCTACCACCAAGCTCCAGCCTGTTGAACCAGACGAGCCAAAAGATGGCAATCACCTTTTCAATTCACAGATGTCGGTAAAAGGCACCCCACTGCACTTCATCGTTGATAGCGGTAGCCAGAAGAACCTCATCTCAGCAGAGGTCGTCAAGTGGCTGGCCCTAGTGACAACACCGCACCCGCAACCCTACACCATTGGATGGCTCCGCCAAAGAAGCGATCTTTGCGTCAACCAAAAGTGTGGAATGTCGTATGGAATCAAGCCCTTCAAATACGAGGTATTGTGTGTTGCTGCTCCTTTCGAAGTTTGTAATGTTCTTTTGGGACAACCTTATTTATAGAAATGTCATGTTGTATATGAGTCTATGCCTTGTAGTGTTATTATTAATTTGAACAGGAAATTGTACAGGATACCCGAGGCAGTCCCTCCTAGTGCTATTTCCTTGATCTCTACCAAGCAATGCAGGAAGGTCATCTCTCATATCGGGAAATTTTTCTTCTTCATGATTCACTCTCAGAGTAAGTGAAAGATCGCAACCACATCTAGGGCCTCTTTGACCGATCTCTCCACACACCATACACAAGTGGATAATGTCATGGAAGAATACTCAAATATATTCTCCTCTCCTATCGGGGTACGTATGCAATGCTAGGTCAAGCATCTCATCGATATAACCCTAGGTGCATCACTACCCAATGGGGCGGTCTACCGCCTCTCTCTGTTAGAAAATGAGGAGATAAAGATTCAAATCCAAGAACTACACTGCAAGGGGCACATCCATCCCATCACATCGCCTTGTGGGAGCCCAATCATACTGGTGTAGAAGAAAGACAGAACCTCACAAATCTGCATTGATTACCGAGCCCTGAATAAAATCACAGTTTGGAACCGGTACCTGATTCCCTAAATCAACGACCTCCTTAATCAGCTCATGGGGGGCAAATACTTCAGTAAGATTGATCTGAAGTCTGGCTACCACCAGGTCCCAATATAATAGATAGATGTATGGAAGACCATCTTCAAGTCAAACGAAGGTATTTTTGAATGGTTGGTCATTCCCTTTGGTTTGACAAATGCTCCAACAAATTTGATGAGGATGATGGATGATATCCTGTGACCTTTCACCAGTACTTTTGTAGTGGTGTATCTGGATGACATCCACATCTACAACAAGACTTGGGTGGAACACTTGTAGCATATTCAACAGGTTTTGCACACCCTGCGGCAACACAAACTATATGCAAACTTGGAAAAATGCTCCTTTGGCATGGAAAGGGTCCATTACTTAGGCTACATCATTGATAAGCATGGTGTGCATGTGGATCCAGCCAAGATCTAGGTCATTTGTGACTGGCTAGCCCCAACCACACTCACTGAGATTCAGAGCTTCTTGGGCCTCGCCAATTTCTATTGCAGGTTCATGTTGGGATTATCTCTTATTGCATGGGCCCTCAACCAAGTAACTAGGTGTGGTGGTAAAGAAAAAATTGTGTGGGGCATGTCCCAAAAACAAGCCTTCGATGACTTGAAGCAATGTTTGTGCTCATCCCTAGTACTTTCATTACCAGACCTGC
>JASDQU010106454.1:103007-114624 GCA_032191745.1 Picea mariana
AAGGACATCTTCGCCTGGACACATGAATACCTCAAGACATATTATACAAATGTTATACAACATGTCATTCCCATGTAAGCTCAAACCAAACCTTTCCAACAGAAGCTGAGGAAGATGCACCCTAGTATTAAACCTCAGGTTAAAGCAGAGCTAAATAAATTGTTGGTGGCTAGAATCATTTTTCCGGTAAGGAATACATGGTGAATATCAAACTTAGTGTCAGTGAGAGAAAATAATGGGGATATCCGACTCTGTGTTGATTTTAGAAATGTAAATAGAGCCTTTGAAAAAGATAACTGCTATGTACCTCCCATGGAACAAATTTTGCAATGTGTGTCTGGATCGGAAACACTCTCCTTGCTAGATGGATTCTTATGATATAATAAAGTCCTAGTAGCTCGTAAAGACCAGCTTAAAAAAAATTTCAAAAAAAAAATGGGGAACATATGCCTATAGAAAGATGCCTTTCGAACTGATAAATGTTGGAGCCACGTTTCAATGAGCCATGGACATTTCATTTAGAGGTCTCATGGGAGAATGTGTGGTAGTGTACCTACACAACGTGACCATCTTCTCGAATAATAAAGAGGATCATATATCTCACTTGGAGAAGGTATTTAACCAATGCAGGAAATACGACATATCTCTGAACCCCAAGAAATCCATTTTTTTCGTGGATGAAGGATTGAACCTGACAAGACTGAAGCGATCGCTAAGATCCCTCCCCCTCACAACAAAAAATCTATGTAGTCATTCCTCAGAAAGATAAATTTCGTCAAACGATTCATACCCAGTTTTGTCGAGACAGTAAAAACCCTACAAGATATGATAAATAAGAATGCTCAATTTAGTTGGGGATCTAAAGAAAATGAGGCTTTTGACAAAATCAAAGAAGATATTAATCAAGAATCAACATTGTCGAGTCCATATTTTGATCGAGATTTCATCCTCTACACATTTTCCTCCAATACTGCTTTTGTGGCAATCTTAACATAGAAGAACTCGGAAGGAGAAAAGTTTCATGTGGATTTTATGAGTTCAGGCCTATAAGGAGTTGAGATGAATTATCCTGAAGTTGATAAACATGCATATGTGGTGTTCAAAGTTGTCAAACACTTTCATCCATTCTTACTCAAATCTAAAACTAAGGTTATTGTTCCTTACCCAGTTGTTAGAAACCTCCTGGTACAAAAGGATCTAGTAAAAAAGAGAGAAAATTGGATTACAACTCTACAAGAATATGACTTGAAGATCAAACCTGCGAAGATCATTAAAGGAAAAGGGCTATGAAAATTAGCTGCAGAATTCCCTTTCATTGAATCTCATGAAGATTCTCTCGATCAAGACTCCGAGCTATTTGAAAAGGAAGTATGCTACATCCCAGTTGGTTCAGATCCCTGGTTTTACGAAATGAAATATTACTTGAATCATGGATTGTCTCCACATTATCGAGACCCTCAGAAGAAAAGGGCTCTAAGGCTAAAATCCGCCCAATATCAGCTGATACAAGGAATTCTATGTAGAAAAAATTATAATGGTGTTTTCCTTACGTGCCTGGCAAAAAGGGATGTTGAGAAAGTCTTTTCCGAGCTCCATAACGAGCCCGCAGGAGGACATTATGGTGGGGATACTACTACACACAAAATCCTTAGAGAAGGATACTACTGGCCTTCAATATTTAAAGACGCTCATGCATATGCTAGGAATTGCCAGCAATGCCAAACCTCATCCGGGAAAGAAAATAAAGTTGTTTTCCCCTTACAACCTATCATCATTGAGCGCCCCTTCCAGCAATGGGGGGTGGATGTTATCGAGGATATCAATCCAAACTCATCACAGTTGCATAACTACATTTTAACGACCACTTATTATTTCACCATATGGAGCGAAGTAATCCCTTTGAAAACCATCAATGAAAATCAAGTGATTTCGTTCCTTGAATCACACATCATTACCAGGCTTGGAATTCCAAACTTTTTAGTTTTTGATAATGCCAAGTATTTTTCTTCTCTTAAGCTAACTGAATTCACCCTTGAAAAAAATATCAAGGTTAATTACTCAACGAATTACTATCCACATGGAAACGAACTAGTAGAATCCATTAGTAAGAACCTCATTAAAATCCTCAAGAAGATTGCCAACGATAATCAAAGAAATTGGCATCTTACTCTTCATAATGATCTTTGGGATGATAGAGTAACTCCCTACTCATCCATTGGTAACTCCCCCTTTTTCCTTGTTTACGGACAAGAAGTCACCATGCGAACCCATACTTTCCTACCTGCTTTACAATTGGCCCAATCCGTCTAGGACGAAGCCTATCCGATAATGCAAGAAATGTTAAACATGTTGTTAAAACTTGAAGAAGAAAGGAAATAATCTAATTTGAACTTGACCCAACACCAACAAATGGTTAAAAGGTGGTTTGATAAATCAAATGTAGGCAAAAAATATTTCCAAGAAGAAGATCTTGTTCTCAAGTGGGACAAAGATAATGAACTTAAAGAAAAACACTCTAAATTCTTGAAACTATAGCCAGGCCCTATCTGATCCACCAGAAAATAGGCCCTAGGACTTTTAGGCTCAAAACACTACAAGGAGATGAGGAGGAACTCCCTGTCAATGGCCAAATATTGAAGAAATACTTCTCATGATCACCTATGGTGATGTAGCCATGTATATAGTAGTTTTTATTTTTTGTTTTTATTTTCAATAATCTGACCGTTGTTTGATGTTACTCCTTCCTTTTTCTTCACTTTTCTAGTCTACAATAACCACCTTACCACTGTATGCTACTTTGGGCCATCCATTCTTTCGCATCAAAGACTCAGGTTTTTCCCCGTTAACAAATGGTAACACATAAAAGAGGAACTTGTTCATCTGTACCAAAAGAAAAGATTAAGACCCTTAAATTTTGTACCTTTCGACAAGTTCCATCTGTTATTCACTCTTATGTGACCACTCTCAGGTCTCGTTTATGTTCCTTTTCAATTTTCTTGAAATATTATGAATTCAATATCTTCCACATAAATGCAAAGTCTCTTCCCATTACTTCCCAATTTTAAACTACAACAGTGTTTTGTGTTTGTACACCCACTAAAGAAAATTTGTCGACTGAGACTAGTAAATCAAAATGACTCTTTTATCACCCTGCTTCCTATTCACCGCCACCTATATTGCAGTCACAATATCTAAATTCTATATCTAAAAGGTGGATTCATAAGAATAATCATATGGAAGTTGAAAATGTTATTGAAAAGCATGGGAAGTACAAGTAAACCTGTCGGGGCTATGGACGCTTGCTGGCAGCGGGGCCATGTTTGTATGAAACTAAGGTATCTTCATCGGGGCTATGGACACTCGCTGGCAATGAAGAAATGTCGGGAAAGAAAGGTAAAGAAAACACTTTGGTCTACAACAGTCGACTTATTTTTTTGTTGCAGTGTCACTCTCACAACTTCATTGTGGATTTATGAAGTTTCCCCAAAAAATGATCACTCGAATTATGTGGAAGATCATTGATGACAGGTTTTTATTTAAGGCTTGCATAAAGACCATTGAATGTGGGGTCCTTAAATTGAATGTTGAATGGGCTTTTAGAAAATGTAAATGTTGCTTCTATCTAACTGAAAACACTTTCTCTTTTTGGAATTTAGAGATAACTAGTTCGCTCCAATAAGTAGCCATTTGTTGTGGGACATCCCACAAAAACACCCCCATATTTCTAAATTTTATGGGGCCCCAAAGAAATATTTTCTCGTTTATATTTTGTGCCTATATTTTACCCTACAAGAATTGTATCCTTACTTCTCTAAGACAAACCAAGCTCAACTCAAATCTATTTCAGGATCGCGTTCATCTGAATCCTTTTTTTAACGCATTATTTCAAACTCCAATATTCGTGCTCCGATCACTTCGGCTCTTACATTGTTTTCTTTCATGGAGACCCAAAGTCCGTGCTGACCTATCAAACGACCACTTCCCCAAGTGGAATACCTATATTGGACTATTGACTACCCGTTTTATCGATTCTCCAATGAGTTGTTTTTACTGTTTTTGGGACATGAAAGTGTTTCTAAGGTATCGAAGGAATATTAACTTCGATACCATCCTCATCGGGATCCATTTTAAACATCATATCATCACACTCTGAAAAGAAAACTCTGATGGCCTCTTGACCCTTCTCGTGTGTGTCCCGCACTTTCTCCTAATACAAAAGAATATTTTTCGATACCGTTGTCATCGGAGCTCAAAATTTCCATATATTTCAAACCTCCGACAGCTAAGTCTCAAAATCCTGTAAAGCACATAGTTTAGCGCACCTTTCTAAAAAACAATGAATATAGTGTCAATACCTTTCCTTCGGGTTTTAGTTTCACCCTCATTCTGACTCACCCCGATGCCAACACCCCGATGGGTCCCACCTCTTTCTGTATCACTATTCATTGATTGACACGCCAAGCCTACCCACTGGTCCACATGCAAGGGAATATACCTTCTATACCTTTCCCTTCGGAGTTCAAAAAAAACCATGATCTCTCATACTCTAAAAGATCAACTCCGATAACGGTCTTATTCAAAGATTTGGTTTAGCACTTTCCCCGATGTTTTAATCAATACACATATCCTGCTTAATAAGATTTAATTATGGAAATGACACACATTAATGGGAGAAGTTAAGATTGGATTTGGAAATATCCTCATACACACCTGAGTTATGAAATACTTGTGCTTGTTGGATGTGCATTACGAGTTATAAAAACACCCTTTCAGAACAAAAATTGCACCGTAAGTTTTTGAAACTCAGTACACGAAGTTTGATTTTTGCCTAGACTCCCTCGCTTAGCACGTCTACTTTCTCTGTTACCTACAACTGCTTGTTTACCGGTAACCTTTGTTTTCTATTTCTTAACCAATTTTTCATTATTATAGCTAATGTGTTATTCTTAAGATAAGATGATATTCCTTTTAACGTGTTATTGCAGATTAATTTGGCCATTCGTCATGGCGAGCTAGAACCCCAAAATATCTAGGAGCTTGGTGTACTTTCAGGGTGTTGTAGGCCCTTAATCATCATCTCGTCTGGTCGAAACTCCGGTGACTGAAACAATTCATCATATTGAAAAGGACCATTGCCTCATCTTTGAAGAGATCTATAGAATATTCGAATTCGTAGATTTTCCTCAAGATAATGAAGTTTTAGAGGTGTATCATAATATCCTAAAAATAGATATTCATTGGGTAGTTGTCAGGCCTCAACTATTCCCATACAACGAGGCAACACATTGGTGTCTTGGGAAATTTTACGCTTCCATGGAAAACATCATAAGAAAGTAGGGGATGCGGGTAGCTTCCCTCAGACCAGAGGATATTAGCGCCATATATCACCTTCCCGCTCCTACTTGCTCATTGAATGAACCTTTCCAAAATGGATTCACCCAGGCCAACAAAGAACCAGAAAAAAAGATGAAACATTGGTGGGTGGATGAGGATGAAACCCTTAAGAAAGGTCAAAAATTGGTCCCCACCCATAGGCTTAAAACTCCTTACAAGCTTCTAGTGGCCATGCTCTATCATTTATACGGGGAAGAAAAAAGTGTGCACTTCCAAATTGATTGGTTACCTTTGGCACACACTATCGTGAGAACGGGACAAATCTTTAACTTGGTGGATATCCTAGCCTTTAACGTATGTTTGCATGAAAATAATATCCGAGGTATGAAGTATCCATGTTCTTATATGTCTACTTATATGATAGACGCCATTTGTTCCTCAGTACACTTTCTCGAGCTGAGATGGAATTGGGACCGAAGCCAACTCCCCATTCATGTCTATTGCTCCCAATTATGGAGCGTAAATTTCAAACATCATTTTTATGAGATTTGTAACTTATTCCTTGCCCCTCTGCACTCTGTCTTTTTCGGCTTCCCTAGACACAGGATATCCTTTGAGGCTAGAAATGGGATGAAAGGGGTGGATGATTGGTTTTTCTACAAGTACTATTCATTCATCATAGTTTACAGTACCATAGGGGCCCCACATATATTTCTTTATTTTGTCTCGGACCGACTACTAATGAGGGAAATAACATACCAAACAATGGGGTCTAGAGTCACCACATTGTTGCAAACCAACAGTGAAAGACTGTGGCCAATCTCCCCTCTCCACATTGGAACTTATTCCATATCCAACATTCAACACGCAAGGAAGGAAGCTGAGACCTTACATGAGTTAATATTGTGCTCAGGTGAGCCTAAAGGCCACGATCCTCATGAGATGGCTATCATTCATTTAAGGTCTGTCAGCCTCACTCATCCAAATATTCACATTGTTGATTTTGAAGAGGATAAATTTAAAGGAGTACTCTTGTATGATGAAGTCTTGCACCATCTTCCCCACGACGCGGTAAAGAGAGAACTTGATCTCAAGCAAGAAGAATTTAATATGGCAACTTTATCTCTATTCCAAAAGTTGTGTCAGCAAGAGAAAGATATCAACAATGCCAATGAACAGGAGAAGAAACAAAATGAAAAGCGCCTTGAGTAGAAAAGGCTCCAAGCGGAGAAAGATTATCAAACAAGGTAGATTGAGGAAAATATTAGGGTGGAACGTGAGTGTGTGACACATCAGGCATCTATGCAAAACAAGAAGGAAGAAAAAGATAAAAAGTAGGTAGAGGATGAGGAAGACAAGAGGCTATCTAATGAAGCACAAGCTAGCAAACTAGTTGAAGAAGCAAAGGCGAAGCGATTGGATGACGAGGATGAACCAAAGAGAAAAGAGGATGAGTTTTTAAAGCAGAATTTAAACCAGACCCCATGTATTCCATTGACACCCACCCTATGCATTGTGAATGTACCTCCTCCTGAGTCTACTCCCATAAGCTTCATACCATGGGATTCCTCCCTCTCTTCTAAAGCTCTCAATTCGAAGGATCTGTAGTTGCCATTGGAGACTATTATTTCAACAACAGAACTAAAAGTATTGAGAAGAGATCAGTGAAAATAAAAAGAGGAGAAGACTCCAAGTCAAATTCACATGTAGGAAGGATTTTGGAATGGAAGGTCGGCCCTGATCCTAAAGAGAACGCAATTCAAGCGGATTCAGTTCTCAACGCCTTCGTAGGATTAAATGCCTCCTCCGTTCTGGAGGTAACTAATGCCCTGAAAATTGCCAAGACCTGAGTAATAGAGCTAGAAGCATAGTTGAAAGACGTAAAATTCCAATTCGACATAGATTTCCAGGAAGCTGTCAGCGCAACTGGAAGTCTAGACTCATGTAAGATCAATGGTGCCCTATAGGCACAAAGAGACCATGTGAATGAAGAGTTTGAAAAGAGGATGCAAATCCTACATGACACCCACAAGGATGAGTTGGAAGTAGAAAACCATAAACTTATTGTCACTCTATAAAATACTAGCACCTCAATAAGTACCATGGAGTCCATCAAATCACAAGTGCAGGTTGTCAGTGAAGATCTAGATAAGGCAAAGAACGAACTTCTTGGTCTATTGATCGACATATGAGTAGAGCGGAAAGAACAATTAAATCTACAAAATACTCTGATTGAGACTCAAGGAAGGTATCGGGAAGCTAGCAAGGATTTTGAGGATACGGTAAATTGGCAAGACAGGATACAACCTACACCTACCTCCCTACCAGTTCACTCAAAAAGAGAAAGACTTAGGTATCGAATGTTGTTTGACACCAACAAACCTCTCTTCATGGGTGTAAGTTCCACCCAAGGGGTGGTTTCTGACACATGTGCACAAATGTGGGAAAATGCTAATGATCTCATCACGGAGGCAGGGATATAGCCATTGCAATCTATAGATGAAAAGACTTATGTCATCACCAGGGCGATTGAGGTGGAATATTTAAACAAGGAAATTCAGGAAAGCATTCATAATTTGATGCTTTTTGATGAAAAATAAATTGAATAACATCTTTTGTTTCCTACCCGGCTTACCCAGAAGATTCAATCCTTTGTAAATGCCATAGTTCAACGGTTACATTAAGAAGTGGGCTGCAAAAGTCTGTAATGGAGAATCAATCTTCGAGAGATTGCAATCGAACAAGCCCGAGAGAATTTTTAATGACTACTCCACTTGGAAGGAACACCAAGACCAACAGCAGGAGCATACCACGTCATGATTGCAAAATTTCTCATTTCTTTCCAGATGTTGTTTTCTTCTGATATTGTAATATTTTCTGGAAAATGAAGAGTCATTTTTGTGAAATGGATCAAATTTCTATAATTACCACGAAAAACGATTGTAAATATTCATCTCTCACTATATAAAGGGAGCATTACCCATTTGAAATGGATTTTGGTTTTTGAAGCTAGCAAGATAGTATTTTTGCTGCAAGTTAATTTGAATCCAAGAGACATTCTAAATTAGAAGATTATGGTATTGATATGTGTGAATGATATTTCTCTTTTTATGCATCTCTCTATTTGTAGCCTATGAATATTAGTTTATGAATTACTTCTAATTTTATTTTTTTCATTTTACAACTATCGTGGTTTTTCAGGATGAGTACAGTAAGAGTATAATGTCATTTAGTTTATCAATTGTTTGGTTCTAACAGATTATGCTATCAAATTCATGTACCACTTGTGTCATGAATTTATTCTGCTCAAGTTATGCTCATTATTCAATGTATTCATTTATTCTATTATTTTGATCCTAATCAGTATAGGTTAATTTAAATAACATTAGTTTAGAGATTGCATCTTAGAATAATAATCATATTTCTTAGTCTAATGTTAGTTAGTTGTGCTTACCCCTTTTTCCTCATTATTTTTAACTCATCTAAGAACCTTTGGCTCTCATATTCATATGTTGGTTAGTATTTACTTAGCTTTTTTGTTAGTATTTTAGTTAGTTGGTAACCAGGCCAAAATATGATCGAAAGCGCTATCCCAAATGAGAGAGGGTCTAGTTGGGACCCGTCATCAGGCGCTTTCCCTTATCTAATTGAACGAGTCATTTTGGCCAATCAACATAGTGTAGAGGATGGAAATAAATTTTTATTAGATTGTGTAACCTACATTGATATTAGATCTAATTTTTAAAACATTTTTAATTAAATCGAACTCTATAGATTTTTAACTCGTAAAAATCAAAGAGACTCGTAAATTTCATTTCCAATTTATTTGAGCATAGAAACACCATAATAAATCAAAGTAATTAATTTAATTTGATAGATATGATAAATCAAAGTTGGTCTTAGTGGATGGTAATCATCATCATCATCAATATAAATCAAATTGGTATGATAGGTTCCATAGAGATTCAGAAATTTCTTTTCCAATTTATTCGATCATAGAAACACCCTAATAAATTAAAGTAATTAATTTAAGTCGATAGATATGATAAATCAAAGTTGGTATCAATGGATGGTAATCATCATCATTAGTATAAACCAAATGGGTATTGTAGGTTCCACACTGTTTTGGAAATGGAACTAGTGTTGAGGTGAACATGGGCATGAAAAACACTTAATGGAAGACCATTATCATAAAACATATAGAGAGAATAAGTAAATATAATTATGAAAATGATCCATAATGGAACATTATATAATTTTTCATTTATTTTGGTACTTTCTTGGTGGAAAAAATGAAGTTTTTGGCTTGTAGGGCCCATTTTAGGGGCAAGTCCCACTTTGGTGATTTGGGGTCTAGAACCTTCCAAAAGTTATTTGATGACTTAAATAATATTTTTTGGTGTCAAACTTTTTCAAACAAAGTTTTCAGCCTCTCAAAAAAATTTTACACATTGAGAGCTTTTCAACGATGTGAAGGTCACCTCAATCAGAGGTCCTATGAGGAAGTTATGCCTCATGTAAGTTGACCTATCCTGCTGACCAACATGATACTTTGTGGATGCCATGTCATCTCACATTACTCACACATGTAGAGCTAAACATATGTCAAATTTTAATAAGATTCTAGAGGTCCTAAAACCCTAACACTAATTGAGGGTTGATGCACACGAAAACCCGAACCCTAACCCTAAATGACTATCAAGTTATGTTAAATACAAGACCACTAGGAAAGGAAGGGGTTTCTCTCTTATGATATTGTTTATTGTTCCATAGTTGAGCAGAGCATCTGGGAGTGGGATATTGAAGAAAAACAAATGAAGTAGAAGATCATGCCCCAATGTCCATACTAATAGTAGTCATACTAGCCACAATGTCCATGACAACTCCATAGTGAATGCCCCTTTCTTTGTATCTACATTCCATAACTAAGAATAAAAGAGTAGAGCATAGGCCTTACCTTCTAGCTAGGTTTTTCTTGTATTTGGTTTTCCCAGGGTACATTTCATGTTCATTATATGGATAGTGTGTTATTTTATTAGCTTCTTTCATTTCAATTTTAGTTATTTTAGTATTTTCATGCATTAATCTAGTAACATTAAAATATAAAATCTAAAGTAAAACATTGCATAATAAGGGATTTCATAATATTATAAGATATATTATTACAAATTGTTCTAGTAGAAATACGTGACAATTTACAGATTGGGAAAAGATAAACTTGTGCAAATCATTACTTAGATGTATGAAAGAAACAACAATGCTAAAATAAACCATATATATTAAAATAGAAATTTGAGTAGATGGATAAAATAATTGATCTGAGGAATGGTTGGATGACTTGTTATTCCAATACTCAAATCACACACATTAATATTCTAACATAGATTATTATGACATATATACAAATTAGGTGCAGTGGGCACAAAGAAAATAATTAGCGAGGATTACTAAACTACCACAATGACACTTGGAGTATAGGTTTACTCAAATGCAATTACATTAATAAAAGGGTGATCGACACTTGCTAAGAGATGTGATAATATTAACTACAAAGATTTTGTCAAAATATTACAAGCTTGGGAAATGTTAACATTAATGTGGTGTGCTTTGTTAAACAACTGACTTTGAGGTGGTGACCTTCCAAATGACACTAACTCATAGTGTAGATTATTTTCCAAGTGGCCCAAAATAAAAAGGTAAGGGGCAGTGTTGCCAACTATAACACATTTTGATTAGCGGAATGTATCCAGCTAGCATTGATCTAAAATGAAAATAAGAAAAACAAAACTAACTCTAAATCAATGGTCAAATGATGTGTTGTGATAAAACAAGACTCACCAAATCTTGAGTCTTAGAGTTCACATCTAGTTATTAATGACTTAATAGAAATAATAATATTGGAAGTGAATTAACATAATATGATCAATTAAGTGGGGAAGAGACTATGTGTTACACACCTATTTATCACACTACCAAGTGTCACACTTTACCAAGTTGCACACTAAAGTGTTGCAATTTCATCACCATGTGGGAGTGTTTGTCATAATCCCTAGACATGTTGGATGGGAAACCTATCATTTGGAGGTCGAAATAATTTCTTTCACCTTAAGTTATTGGCCTTGTTTTAGTATCATCACTCCCCTTCCCATATGCAGAGGAGGATGAACCTTTGTCATCACTCCTTGCTTAGTTTTAGGGGAGTGATATTATCGCCCTGTGCTCATTTATAGGGGAGCGATGAAGTGGTTACAATCATCATACCTTATTTTGAGGGTTTGTTTCT
>JASDQU010106455.1:29894-40697 GCA_032191745.1 Picea mariana
TCGCGACTATTATTGATGGTGAATATTGTATTCTAAGAGAGGAGACTGTGAGAGAAAGAAGAGGAAGTTACAACGGGTTTTGCTGTAGGTTGTATCCCTTCATTTGCTGGATAATAATAAAGGAAGGACCTGGCAATTTCTCTGGTGGACGTAGCCCACGTTGGGTGAACCACGTAAATTTGTGTCTCTCTTGTATTGTGTGTCTTCTGTGTTTTGTTTCTACATTTTTTTTATTTTATTGCTCCGCGGTCCTGTTTTTCTAACATCAACACACCACCACACCAGTTGAAACTCTTGGGCCCCATGCACTCAACTGCATAGACATATGCGAGTTGGAAATGAGGTGGGGGAAAGTGCTTCCCACCAGTTTAGTGATGTTAAATCAAATAGTGCAGAGAGGACAGTCTACTATCTATTTGATGGTGATCTTGCAACCGGTCTTGTGGGACCCTGCTTGACAAAAATATGAGACATAACTATTAGTAGTCCTACCTGTTCCACGAGACCCAAAAAGAAGGGATAATTTTAGGGGCTAAATTTTCCTCATGGGCTAATTTTCCATGGTTTTTCCAAAAATGAGATTCGCTATTTTAAAAATGATTCGCCCAAACTCTATTGGATAAAATTATTTTACCTTAAAAATAGCCAAAATTTTATAAAAACTATATAAAATACCTAGAAATTTGAATATTTTTACGAAAATATCACCAAACATTTATAGTTGACATATGAAGGATTAGTAAGATTCACCAAGGTTTCTACATTTTAAAATAAATTTCCATCCTTAAAATCATCCCTGCCAAAAAGTATAATAGGTGCTCCCCACTTTGAGAGACTTGTTAGAAAATATATATCCTCCAGCTCAATCTCAAGGGAGTGAGGACCAATTCTGAAAACTTGTTCGACGACATACCACATCACTATAATATGTTCCAAAATCATTAATTCTTTCCTCATTCTCTGGGTTTTGAAAAAATTTAACAACCCACAATTTCTAAGGGCATTGTTGGCATAGGGGAAGACCCAGTGTTCAACGATTCAACATCGCACTAATAAAACCCTAACTATAGCCCTGTGATTACAATACTCTAACAAAGAACTTAGCAGTTGTCATTCACTAGTACTTAACCTTTGTCTACAACACAGATAAACCCTAATTACAACGCAGCACAGTATTCAACAAGATTCAACACATTCAAGCACTAAGCACATTAACATAGATCAGATCTAGCATCTCATTCACATCACCAAGCACTAAGCTATCATATCAGATACATCTAAACATACATTACTACACTAAGAATAAATCATATGAACTATAAAACAACCATAACGCACAAAGAAACCACAACACAGGATATATGTGGTTCAACCCCAGCCTGGGGCTACGTCCACCAATTCTTATTCTCTTTATTGTCTTCTGTCAATCTTCTACATGCACAGAGCCACAAGATCCTACTCCACATAGGATAGGAGATCTGTGCACGCTTCGCCAGATCCTCCTTCCCTGAGCTAGGTTACAGCACAAAGCCTTTACACAACCTCTTACAATCACTTGCACTTAGCCTTCCAAGTCTCACACAGTATGCACAAAGCATGAACAACTATCACTTGCACTTAGCACATTGGCCTTCACTTGCCCTTAGCACCTAGCATCACACCCTTGTGATTTTTTACTTACATCGCCTAGTTTTCTATTTATACATTACAAAATGGGCCTAAACATGGGTAAACCCATGGGTCGACATCCCTATACCTGTTACATAAGCCCAAAACCCAAAAATCTATAAAAAGGGGTCGAGATCCTGTGATATCTGCTTCAACTTATGCTCAACCTTTGACAGCCTATCAAAGTACCAAAATAGGTCAAACCTAACCAAGGATCTCTAAAACTTGATCAAGGGCCAACAGGCCCCCAACAGTCACCTGTGACTCATCCTGAGTCACTCTGATCTGGGTATCTCTACCTCAAAAGCCTCGAGCCTAGCTCAAGCTGCTTCGACCTGCTACTTTGCCAAGGCCTCCTACTCGGTGAACTCCTGAAGAACTTCCTCGTTCACAAGTCCCTCTAAGCATTGTTTGACTGAAGTGACTACTTGTTCTAGCTATGCTCCTCGTCCTTCAATTTCTTTGAACAATTGGCAAGTTGCATCCTGGACTAGCTGGAGTCTCTAAGTCACTTCCATGACTTTTCTCTATATGGCATGGACGTGTTGTTGAACAGTGTGTTTTTCCTGGGATCATTTCTTTCTCTCAATTACTAAGAAGAGCTTCAGTTGTGCCTGTACTATCGTTGCTTGCTACTTTTGCTCCTGGAGCTGTGACTCCAGTGTCTTCAGTTTATGGTCCTCAGTAAGTCACTCATAAGTATACACACTTCTACTGCTAAGTTGTTGACATTCCAAATCTAATGCTTTGATCCTCTCAACTGTGCTCTGGGCAATGGCTTCTCTTTGGTCTCACACATCCTGCGGAGTACTTGGTACTGTTTGTAGCTCTAGATCTGCTATTCTCTGTTGAATCTGTTGGATGGCTTCAGCAAGTTGTGTTACTTGATGCTCCACTGGGTCTTCCTCCTTTTTCTCTAAGCCCATCATAGAGTGAAGTGATCTACTGACTTCTTCTTTTACTCCAACCTGCTCCACGAGTAGTTGTTATTTCTCATGTTGGATCTGCGCCTTTTCCTCTTCAAACTTTTCTTGCATATCATCCTTCTCCTGCTGTGCAACCCTCCATTTCTCTATTACTTCCTCTTATTCTTACTTCAGGGACATTATGGCATGTTCTGTTTCTTCCTATGCATGATGAAGGTGTGCTTCAGTTGCATCAACTAGTCTGTGGAGTTGGGTAGTTTCATCTCCCAATTTTGTTTCTTCTGATGGAGGGGATGTAGTGGACATTGCGTGGATGGATTGAAGGGCCTGTTGTACCCCTCGCATTTCTGTTTCAATTTTCTCATACATGGTGTCTTTCTTAGCTTCATTTCTCTACAAAAGATCTTCTGAAGTGTCTGATACATCTGCGATGATGAAGTCGAAGTCATCGAGTGTGAGAATAGCCTGCAGCTTGGTCTTACTAGATTTTGACTTCTTCTGTGATGTGGGTTTTGTGGGAGAAACCTTTCTTTTGTGAGATGGMTCTATGTCATCAAGGGGATTATGTGGTGGTGTTACTTCACCTTGCTTCTACTGGTATTCTTTTCCATTGTTCTCTTATTTATCTACTTTGTCATCACCTCCTCCTCCAAGTGATTCTGARGTAGTTTCTTATGATGCACTACTCAGCTGTTGGACTTCTTCTGGATTCTTCYTTATGCTAGTTCCAGGTGTATCATGCCCTTCACGAGTGATCATCGGGCTTCCGATTAGTTTGGGATCAGAAAGTTCTGCAGGGTCAACAGGGATAAGGAGATTTGCAGACCACTCATTAGTTATTTCTTCTAGGTCCTCCTSTGTGATTTTGTAATAACTTTGTARTACTTCTTTGTGTTCGTCTCTGCGCACAGTGATGTAGATAAAATGTATGTCTATGTGAAGATTCATAAATTTCCTAAACCTATGCAGGGTGTTCGGTGTTATACGAGGGACATCCACAATATCCCTCTTTAACTGCAAGTAGTAGGTGTGTAACACCGCGTTTGATTGCCATTGTTTTCCCATATCACTTGAATACCATAGCGAAGTGAATTTCATGGCTAAGGGTTCAAATGGATCTAGTTCAGGGAAGGTCACACCTTCCAGCATCTCCCAAGCTATGAACGTGATGAGGATCAGCAGCCAACTAAAATGGAACTCATAACCCTGATCCTGAGCTTCACGACAGTCTTGGTCTAACTGGATCACTAAGTACTTTTCCCAATTCATCTATAGACCCTCCATGCATTTGCCTATGAGTTCAACAACAAACCATGTGACCTACATGGTTCTATTCTTCCAAACTAGCTTACCAGCAATCAACTGGAAAGAAAGGCGCACTGCACCATTCTGGATGGAGGCTACCTTGTAGCCTCGCTTCCCCTTTTCCACATCATTGTATGTATCTTTAATATTCAGTGCCAGGGCATGGTCTATATCCTTCCCTGGGTAAAATTATTGTGGGTCTAGTCCGTACATCCTCAATCCAGTGATTTGATGGATCAGCGCCGAATCGATGGTGATGTGTCTGTCTAGCCAGAAATAACCACCATGGAAGCTCAACAACAGGATATTAACACATGCGTTAACCTCCTGGTGCCTTCCAAAATGGGGTGTTTTCATCACGATTAGGATGGTGGACTACACGAGGTCCATAGTCCATGGTTGGGGAATTATCCTCGACTTCTTCCCCGTCGTCCTAATCAAATACCTATGAGGAGTGAGAATGTTGAAGTTCTTGCAATCCCCTAAGTTAAAGTCGTTGATATTTAGTGTCATGATTTTATCTGGCTGAGGCTTGCCTATATGTATCCCCTTCAAGAGGTATGCAGTAACCAAGGTGTAGTTGAAGTCCCTAGGGACATGGTCACGATTCACTGCGCTAGCTAGAGGTGGGATGTAGTCGGGAATAATGGAAGGTATTAACTTCATGTTTTCCAAGTCATCTCGATGCTTGGTTCTTTTCTCATCTACAGCTCAGGATGGTCTAGATCCACGAGTAGTCGAAAGGGAGGCTTGCAATCCTCGTGTCGATGAGGCTTGAACTCTTTTTTACATCACTCTCTCTGCCATTAGATCAATTAAAATTTCCTCTACTAACTTTTCCACAGCGTTGAGCTCGTCCAACATGCACACTCGAGATCGAATATCTCAGGTTGATGAACAATTTCTCAATGCAATAGAATGGATGGCAAGGTCTCAATAAGCATAGCACAGTAACAATGAGCTCTCTTTTTGGCTCAGATACAATTTGTGAAAGTGTGCTCGGCGCAACAGTCAATGGGATAAGTAGATAGTGATGTAACAGATCCTTCCAAACAAGAATCCTTCATCAATGCAGTTATGTCCGTTACGAGGCAGTCCCAACGGTCCGATGGCGAGATTTCTTATCATAATTATTGTTCTAACCATTCAGGAATGTCAATCTAACAGTTATAATGCCTCCAACAGTCATATCACTCTGTCATGGCGAAGTGCCAATCTGAGTTGCTCTGATATTCCTTCAAATTTCGAATCCTAGAGACCTTCCTTCTGTGAAGTCTTCTCTGGAGCTTCCTATAATTTCTCCAACTTTGCTTTCTTCTTGCTGAGCTTTCTAGCCTTCTTCCCTATGATCTGCATTAGTGGGTTCATCTTCCCATTCTTATTCTTATCTCCTCTTGGCATAGTAACTTCACATTGTTGATGGTTTTTCATTGGATTCAAGGCCAATACTTCTTCTCTATTTGGGGTAAGTGCTCTACTCTCTTGTACAAACAGGTGTTTTAGGTCTGCTACTGTTCTTTCAACTTCAACATCCATATTTTTGGTCCTCAATAGCTTCGACTGGTTTTCTTGTTCTTCCAGTAAGTGTGCTACTCTCTTAGCCATGAAGTCTCTTAGTTCTTGCTTTTTCTATTCTAGAGATTCCTCTTCTTGTTTTCTTCGGATGTGATCTTTCTCAATCCAGGTTTTTCCTAGTAACATAGCAAATGGGGCATTGTTCTCAATAAATTTAACAACCTCAAATTCTTCTTCTGTCGAAGTGCCATGAGCACTCATAGATGTTTGGGTAAGTCTTCCACATAGGGTTATCATCTTTCCTCTAAATAATCCTATTCCTCCCAATGAAGGAATCATAGCAAGCTTTCCTAAAATTTCCCAAGTTCTTTCTGTCATAATATTCACCTGTGTTTCCTCATCCAGACCATATTCTATGTCGAAGTCTCCTATTCTTGTTTCTATGCACTCTTTCTCTTTGAATATCTCTGATAAGTTGATATCTCTGTGGTCATTCAGGGTTTCTTTCATTTGTAGTAATATAGTCTCTGGTTCTTTCTGGGTTTCTGTCATGATCTCAGTTTCTTGGCCTTTCTCAGGGTTTTCTTGCCTCATAATCATTATTTCAACCTTAGCAATCATTCTAGGGAAATCCAGAACTTCATGGTCCGTAGATTTACAACAAAGACAACTAGGTCTTCTATCATGGCAATCCTTAGCAAGATGGCCCAGCCTTCTGCAGTTGTAACAAAGGGTTAATCCTCTCTTCCTCTTAAATGATCTCTGACCTTTCTTGTATTACGCACTAGGATCATGGTAGATAACCTGTAGAAAATTCTTCCTAGGATCTTGCATCCATTTGTTAGTCCAAACATTCTTTCTATGCATAAGAATAACATATATTTCATTATTTCTATCAGATCTACTCATATCAAATCTTCTTTCTTCTAATTGCGCCCTAGTTTTTAGACTAGGACAAAATTTATCAAACATACCTATATCCATACTTTCGAAACAAAAATTTCCAATTATCTTACCTTTAACAAAGCACAAAGCTTTCAGATATTACCTCTTTAATAAAAAAACATTCACTGATCTTACCTCTATCAGAGCACACATCTTTTAGGTCTTAACTCTTTCCTTTAGATCTGCCTCCTTTCTTAGCACATAACTTTGTAAGTCGAGTAGAATACTACACACTAAAGCAACATATCTACACACAAATATTTATTTATTTTCCTCAATTCCCAGCAATCACAGTTTTAGGTCCTGGCAACGGAACCATTTGTTGGCACAAGGGTAGACCCAAGGTTCAACACTTCAACAATGCACCAACAAAACCCTAATTATCGACCCTTTCGGCAACACCTGCGAAGCAGATGAAGTCTCACCTGAGGTAGAGGCAGGGGTGGTTGTAGGACTCCAGTGTCTGCAACCTTATCTGGGATACAGATCTGTGATTAAAATACTCTAACAAATCACTTAGTAGTTTTCATTCACTAGTACTTAACCTTTGTCTACAGTGCAGATAAACCCTAATTACAGTGCAGCACAATATTCAACAAGATTCAACACATTCAAGCACTAATCACATTAACATAGATCAGATCTAGCATCTCATTCACAAACTACATCCACCAATTCTTCTTCTCTTTATTGTCTTTTGTCAATCTTCTACATGCACAGAGCCACAAGATCCTACTCCACATAGGACAAGAGATCTATGCGCACCTCACCAGATCCTTCTTCCCCAAGCTAGGTTACAACACAAAGCCTTTACGCAACCTCTTATAGTCACTTGCACTTATTCTTGCAATTCTCACACAGTATTCACAAAGCATGTACAACTATCACTTGCACTTAGCACATTGGCCTTCACTTGCCCTTAGCACCTAGCATCACACCCTTGCACTTTTTTACTTACATCACCTAGCTTTCTATTTATACATTACAAAATGGGCCTAAACATGGGTAAACCCATGGGTTGACATCCCTATACCCATTTCATAATTCCAAAACCCAAAAATCCCTAAAAAGGGGCCAAGATCCTGCGATCTCTTCTTTAACTTGCGCTCCGCCTTCGAGAGCCTGTCAAAGTCCCAAAATAGGTCAAACTTGACCAAGGATCTCCAAAACTTGGTCAAGGGCCAATAGGAATTGAAGGTTTGTTTATCTTGTAAGGGCCATCACTTGTGTGCTCTCATTCCTTCCATTCCTACATGGTGGAAAGAAATATTCTAAAAATGACAAGAGAAATCATCAGTAAAAATTTGAGAGCAAATGGGTGCTTTTCCATTGAGAAAAACTCAAAATATTTTTCGATTTTTGGGCCTGATGCCCTCCTAGAGAAAGAAATAGGGCATTGATTCCCTCTCTATTTGACATACAGGGTGTCACTAACACCCCCCATGACATTCTGGGGGAGCGTCATTGCTCAAGGGCGCCATGGAATCCCTTGCCTGGCTCAAATCCTGGAAAAACTTACCTCAAATGAAAAAATAAAACCATGAAAAGATAAAGTAGGGAAATAGAGCCTATCTAGTCAAGACAATAGTCAAAACAGTGTCTTGGATCTCCCGAAATAAGAAATTGAAGAATCTCTCAAGAAAAGGGTAAAATGCCAACTTTTACAAGGTGAAGTGAAAATGAATTGGAATTTATGACATATGATTATGCGGGCATGATTGTACTAGAGCTATGCATAGAGGATAACGAAGGGTCTTATTTGGTGGATGTGAACATATTAGAAAACTTGTATGAGGAGGATATCCCACATTATACATCATCATATAGTGATTCAGTTGATCCCTTGTGCTATCTACAATTTTGGTCATCGTGATGATGTTATGATGATGTCATGATGATGGAAAATCAAGCTCTTCATTAAGAACACTTTCCCGAGAAAATTTACACTTGTTTGCTTCCAGAAATCATGCTTTTAAGGGATGTTCACAGGCTACCTATATAGCTGCCTGCGAGAATGCCTGATTCTCACAGGCTGCATTAAGCTAGGGTGCGAATGGTTCGCACTGTAATCACTGCCAGGGTGCAAAAATCTTCTTAAAGAGGAAAAAGATGAAGTTATCGAGCCTTCTAGAAGAGAATCTTCGAGAAGAATGAATTGGCTAACGAATGGTTGTTCAAGTGCTGGCATTCCAGATATCTTGGGATCATTTCCTATCCAAGTAACTAAATTATCTTCTCCTATATATTGAAGAGATGGCTCATGGAAAAGTTTAGAAGTAAGCTAGCAAGAGATTGATTGGAGAATTGTTGAAAGCCTGTATGAAGGACTGATGCTACAACAGTAAGAGACTACAGCAAGGTCATCAAAAGTGGTTGATTTTCTTCATGCATGAGCAAGTGTGTGTGTCAGAGCTAGGAGCCATCGAAAGGAGACCTACGACATCAAGGCTCAGGTTGTAAGTTTCACTTTCAATTAATTCAATACAGTAATATGTCCCTTTCCCATAAAGATGATGTCACTTTATTACATGATTCCTTGATCACATGTATAGACTAGCTATTGAATATATTAATTTGCCTTTACTTCGATTGGTTTGAACTGTTGTGATCTGAACGGTGCAAGAGCATTGGAGCAAAGCTTGGAACAACAGAGACTTAAGGAAAGCGTTCATAAGGTATGTCTATAATCCTTATCTCTTAGTTCACTCAATAGGCTAGATCTAGGGAAAGTGTAGTATTCTGTCCTGTTTTGTTCTAGATCCAGGTGGATCTAGGGAGATCGGTTCGTGTCCGCACTTACGAATTAATCCTGAAACACCTTGTGTGACAACCCACACCATGTTGATGAAATAACATTCTGTGAATTTTAGGACCGATTATTAGTCACATAGTAGCAAGTTATGCAGGTGTTGACGAGGATAGATGTTGCTCATAAATTCATTGAAGACATTATGTGGAAAACCCATATGGAGGAGAGGAAAAGGGGAAATCTCTATAGAAGGAATGGTACTAGTAAATAACCATATCTAAACTGCTTATGGTTTTTGGTCTTACACCTTGTGATTTGGTCCTTTAAATTGGTCAACACACCACCACACTAGTTGAAAATCTTGGGCCCCATGCACTCAACTGCATAAGACATCTACGAGTTGGAAATGAGGTGGGGGAAAGTGCTTCCCGCCAGTTTAGTGATGTTAAAATAAATAGTGAGGAGAGGACGGTCTACTATCTATTTGATGGTGTTCTTGCAATCGGTCTTGTATGTTAAAGTTTATTTTTAACTAATTCATTTCTACCCACTTTTATATTAAATTACCCTATAAAATAGAATTTTATTATTGTTGGCTTTTTACTCTTCTTGTATTGGTCTTTGTCTTACTTAGGATTCTTTATGGGTTATTATGATTCTATCTTACTATCACAGATTGACCCTGGTTCGGATTTGATAAGCTCCCAACAAAATCCCTTTAAAACTATCGACCCCTTTAGTAGACCAAAAGGAAAAACAACACACAAAGTGTACTGCACAGTCTCACCCGAGATATCTCTATGGGTGGTTGCAATACTCAGGTGTTTTCAACCTGGGAATGAGCAGAGACCTGCGGTTGTGCTCTGTAATCTTTATTCATTTAGTTTCACATCTAATTATAACAATCATTCTATTCATGCATGTGGAATACCAGATCTACCTAGTTACTTCATTCATATAACATTCAAAAATTAATCAAGCATAAAGATGCATACATTTCTTCACATAACACATGTGCTACTGTGGTTTACCCCCTCCTGGGATATGTCCACAAATATCTGGCTCTTTAAGATTTTATTATGGTTCATAAATATATCATGCCATGTGTGTTTACAATCTTAGGTCTCACCCTTTTCCACAAGCTCCTCGATCCCTGTGAGGATGACTAGATCACACCAGGCTCTTCAACCTGCAATCTAACCCTTAGGATCGAGTTGCTCACTACTTCCCTAGCTCACCATCTTAATGACTCGTACAGTTCTTACAAATCTATATTCCTATGTGTATATATGTATATTCCCCCCCTCTATCTCTCCTTTTATGTCGCCTAAGTACTACTTATTTATATCCTTGGCTCATCAACCCTTGCAATAAATTACAAAAACCCTAAACCTAGAGTCTTTAGTTATTCCTTACATATGTGCCTCATCTTCTTCTCTTACATGTGTTGCTTTTGCTTCCAGCTATACTTTCCTCCTTGCATGCTTCTCTTCCAAAAATATCCTTTCTTCCTAACTCAGCCTGCATATAACAGGCCCCCAACACTGACATGTGGCTTGTCCCAAGACACCTAACCTTTGTGCGCTTCTTCAACAGCTCCTACAAGATCCTGAAACTTCTCTATGAGTTCCTTTGCTTGTTTTTTAGCCTGCATGGTCTTTTCTCTGAGTGCATCCAATACTTGCGATGTGATCT
>JASDQU010106455.1:62519-85078 GCA_032191745.1 Picea mariana
GGTACATCTCGTGATGTCATTTTTCCATTATCTAGGATGTCGCTTCAATGGAGTCTCCATATGAAATTAATGTTCATCAAAAATGGAGGGAAGGGAAAGGAAACTTTTCACAAGTGGAGTCATTAGATGAACTTCAAGAAGAGTTCATGAAAGGTGGAAGGGGAATTTCCTTCAAGTGGATTCACTAGGCAAGATAGGGGTAAAGGCTTTGGGATGGTAGCTTGCTAAAGTGTCATTAGGGAATGAAAGAATTCAAAATGATCCTTGGAAATGACACCAAAAGGTTATTGTGCAAACTGTAGGTTGGGAAAAGCCCGACCCAAACCTCAATGTGGAAACAAATAAGAGAATACCTACCCATTGTCACCTCAGATAGATACTCCCATCACTTTAGAGTTGAAGTGATCACCTCAAGGGGGGGAATCCTGGGTGACCCTAGGGGGGAATGATATGGAAAGTGATACTTATGAGTGGATTCCCCTATAGGTCAAGTTTMTAAATGGAAAGTAGTTTGGAAATGACTCTTTGTAGTGKTCAATGGTTTCCAACAAGTTTAAGTACTTGTGTATGATGATGGTACCTGCCAGAGACATAAGAAAATCCAAGTATACAAGATATATGTTAAGTGTACAATCAATTTAATCTCGTTTTCCATATTTGAAACATTCAAAAAAGATATATATCAGCAAAAAAATGATTATTAGAGCTGCTAAAAAGATGCCAAAAGTCTAACAGATGATGCAAGAGGTAGGCTAGCTAAACACTAGTATAACTCTAGTATAAAAGCACAAGACTTTAGCAACAATGTAAAGTTTTTATAGACAAGTATTGCATAGATACATTTGCAGACTTATGTCTGTATAAAACAAGTTGTTACAACAGAAAAATCAGCCACCAAAAATCACAAGTAATCCACCTAAAAGATGTGTTGAAACTAGTAGATTATAGGGGTAAATTATTAAGATTTTTTTATGGTTGAAATGTGAGTTATAAGTAAGTAAAAGAATGATTTTCTTCAGCCCTAATGGCTGTATATTTTAATGATTTATGTCTATAAGAATAAAAATCCAATCTATACACCTTAGTGGCCTTGACAAGCTCTTAGCATGTAGAAAAGTTTCCAACTCAAACAATTCCAATATCTCTTGTTTTTATGTATCCCAATGCAATGATTTTATTTCTCCAATGCAAGAGACTAGTTCCTTTAGCTATTGGGTTTTGCAGTCTTTAAAATTAATGAGTTAATAGAGCTATCTCCTTGGGGGTGTAAGCCCTTTTACTCCCCAAGGAAAGCTAAATTAAGTAGGAAAAACCCTAGGAGGGTGTAAGCCCTTTTACTCCTACTAGTATTCCTTTATGCAATAAATTAATTCAAGACAAAATTATGATCTTAGTGGGGTTGTATACACTTATACTCCTAAATAATTGTATCATATTATATTGTACCAAGAAAAAGAAGCAACAAGATAGTTTCCTTACCTAGTCCAAGCACAAAACAAGATAAACTCATTCTTTAACCAAGCAATATCCACCATAAAGAAAGAAATATACTCCAAGAGAGAGTGTGAATCACTTCTTCCACCAATAGCAAAGAAAAACCATAGCAAGAGAATCTAACCAAAGAGAGATAAAGAGAAATTCCCAAGTAGGGTGCAAATTTTAGCCAATGTAGTCTTCTCACAATGAGAGAGCTATGATCAAATGAGATAGATATGATCTCTATTTATACAAAACCCTCTAATATGAGTTTTTCCACAAAAATTAGGGTAACCATAAAGTAAGGGGACAAAAAACATTACCTTTCCCCTTTACAATACAAAATTCAAATTTAAACTTAAATTTGCACAATATAAACCCTAAGGTGACATCATCCCTCTAAAGGTGATGTCTTGACTCCTTGAGGAAGTCGTTAGAGTATAAGGTTGAGGTCGTTGGGGATTCTATATCCTCCCTCTCATGTGCTATAGCCTCAAGTCATATCCCACCAAATCGTGACAAGTTTCAATGATTAGAAACTCTACCACCACAACCTCAACCCTAAGTGACATCAAGCCCTCTTTGTATGGTGTTTTGGCCCAAATAATAAGTCGTTGGGCTAGTAAGAGGTTGGGTTAGGTATTCCATGGTGTCATATCAGGTCTCAAAAGGAAATCATCATCATCTAGCATGTGGGCCCTAGTATCCAACCTATGGGATTCAAGCCCCAAGGAAGCCCAAGCTAGGCTTGTTCTCCAAATATGTCCACCAACTAGGTCATGCAAAGACAATGAATACACCCTCCAAAGATATCAAGTCAAATGTATTATTATGAGTAAATCAAATCAATAAAATATCCATCCAAGCTTCCCATCATGCTTCCCCAAGTTTAAAACTTGTGTGGGGCTTCTACCTAAGCATGAAAAACAGTGCCCACACATGCTCCACCTTGGTTGGCATTTTGATTTAGTCATTTTTTAGGGTTCCCATCAGTTTCTTATGAGATACATTTATTGTCCTCGAGATACCTGGGTGAGCATATAGAATATTTGTAGTTGGATTTTCTCTTTTTCCATCTACAAGCCTATGGGCCTTCAACCCCTTTTTCCCATGAAATGAGGAACAATCCCTTCTTGGGTCAGTACACCCGAAAATCCTGAAAGGTAAGGAGATGAGGGGATGAAGTGTGGAAAGTGAAAAGTATAGTCAGGAATGACACAATGATTCATCAAGAGGACCTCCCAGTAGAAAACATGTCTCCAAGGGTGACCCACTTACTAGGGTGCAATGGAAACCACCAAAGTGAAACAGGGCAAAGAGCATAATGTCCAAGCAGATGTTACATAATCAAAAGTAGTTTAAAATGCATAAAATCGAATGCCTCAATTATTTAAATGACACTCACCATAATACATGGCTTGTACCATATGGAGCAAGACCCAATGTCTTATGGAAGCCAGCTGATGTGGTGGATACCCTCGTGATGAACCTAGAACTGTGGTGGTGAGGTGGGTCTCTTTCTGTGCAAGTGAACATTGTTGTTCAAGTTGTCTCTAATTACTCCATGTCTACAACCTAGGGGCCTCGAGACATCATCTCCTTAGTTATCCCTAGGATTTGGGGATAATATTTTGCTCTTACTTGGGGACATGTACTCACCGTAGAGTATAAGATAACTGCAACATCTTCTGGTGGACCTATGCCTACACACACTAAAAGAAAAAATTGTTAAGTATAGGATGTCTCACTCATTCTTTGTCCATATACTCAAATCTCAAAATGAAAACTAATCAAGAAAGAAAATTTTGCATTTTTTCTTTAATTTCTAAACTAGACATGCAATATGATGAAAGCAATATGCAAGTAGAGAAAAATGAAATATGAAATGTAGCTGAGCTACCATGATCAATCAATATGCAAATTCAATAAATCAATATGACCTACCTACTTACCTGGGGCCTTGAACATAGGTGATAGGTGATGTCAAGTGAAGTCATATAATCAATGCAACCATATGTTCATCATTTCATCAAGGTATCTCCCCATGTGCTTAATCATGTAATACAACAAGGATAAGTTGAGAACATAATAATCATGAGCATAAATAAAATATAATCAAACATGAATTGAAACTCATGGAGATGGGTGGGAGGGAGGAAATCTTACTGAAAAGAGTAGTCGCAATTCTGATCATCCCATAAATCTCACCTGAAAGGATACCCACAAGCTCGATCAATCCATATCTGAAGAGGGATAACATATGTAGATGATGGATCATCTTCATCCCCATTATCATGATGGTTTCTTCCTTAAGACTGAGAATATATGAGAGATCCCAAGAAGACCCCATGACTTCCTTGAGAAGAAGAAATGAAGTAAGGGATCGTCTCATGTTTGGAGAAACAAATTTGTTTCCTCTTCATCTAGGAATCACTATAAAAAGCTTCAAGATTAAAATATTTTCGCTTTGTAGGGTGAGCTTTTGACTTTTCTAGGTTGGTCACGACCTAGTATCCACCAAGATCTAAGCATGAAGGTGGTTGGAAATCTTCATGAGTTTGTTGCGATGAATCATCCTGGAACAAATTTGTGATCATATCATTACCATGATGCCAAGAATCTGAATCATATCTTCATGAATAGTTGTCCTCTGAATATGACAACGCAACCCCTTTTGTTTTAGAACTACCTTCAACGTCGTAAATGGGATCTTTATCAAAAGTGAAACAAACCACATCCCATCTATGCTTCCCAACATGTATAAAATCATCAATGTGTTGATCAACCACATTAGATGGGTCCTCCATGAGATCATATGTATTATTGGAGCCAATTATTATTTTCTTATCTTCATTTGCAAGAGGAAGGAAAGGATGGACAACTTCACCTTCATCAAGTGACAAAATGGACACCCATGTCACATCAAGGTCTTCATAATCGATATCTTCTTGACAAATTTCTTCATGGATATGTTCTTCGAGCACCTCTTCTGTAGGTGGTGGGTGATACTCTTATTCAACTTCACACTCTTTAGTTGTTGTCTCTTCATCCAACAGAAATCCTTCTCCGTAAATGGCATCTTTGAGCTCTTGGACGGTAGTCTGCAAATCCTCAGTAGTTGACCCCCAATACCTGAGAAATTATTCAACAAGCTTTGTAGAAGACTGGATACTTTTCAGATCACACGAGTCTGCAAGCCACTTCCTTTTACTCAAGTCCAGATAAGATACAAAAAATTTCATTAGTACATCCTCATGCATTACATTTATACCTGAAGCATACCTTATATCGTTCACAACATGGGTGAATCCTAGAGTTGGGTCACCATCGAATTTGGGACAATTTTATGTTCACCCTATAGGGAAAAGGTTCAGGTATCTAGGGATATTTTGAACATCGATAGAAGTGTATACCTTGTGGAAGTCTCATGGTACATCTCATGATTACATGTTTCCATTATCTTGGATGTCGCTTCAATGGATTCGCCAGATGAACTTAATGTTCACAAAAAATGGAGGGAAGGGAAAGGGAACTTTCCACAAGTGGAGTCGCTAGATGAACTTCAATAAGATATCATCAAATGTGGAATGGGAACATCCTTCAAGTGGAGTCACCAAGAAATATAGGGGTAAAGGATTTGGTATGGTAGCTTACCAAAGTGTCGTTAGGGCATGAAAGATGATTCAAAATCCTCCCTGACAACAACGCCAAAATTTGATCGCACAAACATTAGGTTGGGAAAATCCCAACCCAAACCAAAATATGATGACAACTAAGATAATACATACCCACTGTCACCTCATATAGGTGCTCCTGTCACTTTAGAGTTGAAGTGATCACCTTAAGGGGGGAATCACTTGTGACTCTAGGGGGGGATCATATGGAAAGTTATATTGACCAGTGCATTCCCCAATAGGTCAAGTTTCTAAATGGAAATCATCTTGGAAATGACTCTCAGTAGTGGTCAATGGCTTCCAAGAATTTTAAGTACCTATGGATGATGATGGTACATGCCCGATACATAAGAAAAACCAAGTATACAATCTATATGTTAAGTGGACAAGCAATTTAATCTTGTTGTCACTGTTTTCAGAAGTCAACAAATATATATATCATAAAACAAATGATTATTAGAGCTGCTAAAAATATGCTAAAAGTCTAACAAATGATGCAAGATGTAGTCTAGCTAAACACTATTATAACTCTAGTATAAAAGCACAAGACTTTAGCAACAATATAAGGCTGTTATAGACAAGTATTGTAGAGATATATTTTCAGCCTTATGGCTATATAAAACAAGTTTTTTACAGCAGAAAAATCATCCACCAAAAATCACAAGTAATCCACCCAAAATATGTGCTCAGACTAGTAGATTGTAGGGGTAAATTATTAACATTTTTTTATGATTGAAATGTGAGTTATAAGTAAGTAAAAGAATGATTTGTTGCAGCCCTAATGGTTGTGGATTTTAATGAGTTATATCTCTAAGAAGACCAATCCAATAAATATGTCTTAGTGGCCTTGGAAAGCTCTTATCATGTAGAAAATTTTCCAACTCAAACAATTCCAATCTCTCATTTTTTTACGTATCCCAATGCAATGAATTTATTTCTCCAATGAAAGAGAATACTGCCTTTAGCTATTGGGTTATGGCGTATTGTCAGGAACGACACGATGACTCGTCAAGAGGACCTCCTAGTAGCAAGAATATCCCCAAGGGTGACCCACTTACTAGGGTGCAATGTCAACCACCAAAGTGAAATTGGGAAAAGAGCATAATTTCCAAGTAGACGTTACATAATCAAAAGCAGTTCAAAATGCACAAACTCAAATGCCTCAAATATTGAAATGACACTCACCATAATACTTGGCTTGGACCTCATGGAGAAAGACCCAATGTCTTTCGAAAGCCAACTCACGTGGTGGATACCCTCATGATTGTAAATGTGTTGAACCTGCACAGAATAGATCTAGCTGGGAATTGACACACACAATTGCAGAGAAAATAGAAGAAAAGAGAAGCAAGAGAGAAAGAATGGAAGAATTTTCATTAACCAAATGAATGAATGATAATTTACACATGATATACTCTGTATAGCTCAACCAATGCACACTGGAGGATAAGCCAATGTACCATAGTGGTGGTCTAGAGTGATATGGACACACACCAGCAGTTATGGGAGTAAACTGCCACCTAGTCTAGTCTCTCGAGAAGTTACGAGAGTGAACTACCACCTAGTTGAGTTAACTAGTCTATCAGTCTTCAGTTAACTGATTGAAATGGAGTGAAGTGAGGAGGAGATCAGGGAATCATGGATAATGCGCTAGTATGGTGATGATCCCAAGGATAATGTGCATTAGCTATTGATGATCCCAATGTTTCATGGTGATAATCCCAATGTAGCATCTAGGCTCTACTCAACTAATTAGACTGAATTGAAAATTGAAGAGAATATTCTCCCTAGAGGAATATTCTTCCTAAAATATAGGAGACTGAATAATGACTAATAAACATAGGGAAAACCTTAGAAAAAATAAATCCTAGGTGTGTGTGAAGTAACTCCAATACCCCCTTGAACATCCCTATGGTGAAAATAAAGAATGGGTCCTAGAAACAAGGCCATTTTAGGTACCCAAATACAAAATATACACTAAAATAAAGAGAGGAAAGAGGGAAACCCCCCCGCAAAGTACAATGTATGTAAAAAGAAGAACTGACAGTTGCTAGGCAACTATGTCCTTCACTCCAAGACGACTACGTAGAGAATGGAACTTATGCTCAGTGAAGATGTCTGCAGTCTATTGTGTTGAAGGACATAATTGCAATTCAATGATCCCCTCATGTACTAAGTCATGGATGTAGTGCATGTGTATCTCAAGGTGCTTCGTCCACTGCCTCTGAACTGGATCTCTGTGGAACTTCAAAGTGCTTTGGTTATCACAGCAGATGACGATCGACCAATGAAACTGAATTCCCAACTCAGTGAGAAAATGTTGTAGCCAGATAGCCTGAATGGTTATGTTAAATACCCCTCTGTACTCTACCTTGGCTAAAGATATATCAATAGTAGCATGCTTCTTGTTCGAACAATAGATAGGCCCAGAACCAAGACTAAGTGAGTTACCAGATGTGGTTGCGATCAATGATATCATCGGCCCAATTAGAATCAATGAACCCGATGAGGTCCAATGTAGAGTCTGTTGAATAGTGAATACAAAAGGTGATGGTGCCATGTACGTATCAAAGGATACATTTTTCAGCCTTCCAATGTAGCTCATGCAGCTCTTGCATGAACCTAGAGACTGTGCCAATTGCATAGGAGAGTTCTGGTCTGGAGTGTGTGAGATACAACAAGCTCCCAACTAGTTGTATGTACAATGTGTTTTCAACTAGTGGAGTGTCCCTGCCATCCTCAATTATGACTCCTAATAGGAAAGGAGTCAGAGCAGACTTACAGTCTATCATTTGAAATCTCTCAAGGAGATCTCGTGCATACTTGGCCTGAGACAGCTTGATGCCTGATGCATCCTGACTAATATTTAGTCCAAGGAAGAAGTGTCACGGACCCATTTCCATCATCAAGAACCTGTCATGCAGAATCCTCTTGACTGCAGCAATCATTGAAGTCAAGCAACCGGTGATCAACAAATCATCAACATGCATAACTAGGAGTAGGAGTGTGTCAGTCGTCTTGATCATGTAAACATTCAGGTTTGACTTACAATGTACAAAGTTTTTTGATGGAAGGTATGATTCCATATTGGCATACCATGCCCTCAAAGCCTTCTTGAGGCCATAAAGAGACTTCTTCAGTCAAAACACCAAATATGAATTCTACAAAAATCCCTGAGGTTGCTCCATATAGATCTCCTCAAAGAGAATGTCATGAAGAAATGCATTATTCATGTCCATCTGATGGACTTCCCATCCCTTGGTTGTCGAAATGGCAAGTGTTAAACATATGGAATCCATCTTCTCTATTGGAGCGAAGGTCTCATCATAGTCAATGCCATGCATCTACTGAAATCCTTTGGAAACTAACCTGGATTTGTATCTTCTAATATGTCCATCTGCTTCGCTCTTGGTCCTGTATACCCATATGCACCTCAAAATTTTCCTTCCTGGAGGAAGGGGAACCAGATCCCAAGTATGTTTCTCGAGGAGGGATTTGTAGTCCTCCTACATGGAGGATTCCAAAAAGGGATTTCCAGCAGCCTCGCCATAAGATTGTGGATGTGAAGATTGAACCAAGAAAATATGCCTGGGTGTAAATGGTTTAGTGGAAATGAGTGAAAGAGGAGGCTCCTCTAAATCAGATCAAGTCCTCCTAGTATCAGCTGGATCACCAACAAGATCCCCTGCATCCTGAAGAGTAGTCTGGGCCCACTTGGGCCTCTGCTCTGGCTCTGCATCTACATCTGGATGCATTGACTCTGCATCTGACTGTATTGAATCTGTATCTGGATCATCTGAATATTTTGAATTAGAAATATCATATGAAGAAGACTTGTCATGTGCATGTTCATCATCTTTGACAGGTGGAAGAACAAAGGTGTCTGCATGCGGCTGTCGAGGTACATGAGAGACACTTTACTCGAATTGGACACTACGATCAATGATGATCCGGTCTAAGGAAATATCAATGAGTCTATATCCCTTCACATTGTTTGGGTATCCAACAAAAATAAACTCTGTGCTATGTGGATCAAGTGCCTTCCTCTTTTCATAATGAATCTGGGACCATGCACATGAACCGAAAATACCAAAGTGGGTCACTTTTGGTTTGAGGCCGCTCCAAGCATCATAGGGGGTCTTATCCTTGACAAATCTATGGGGAGATTTGTTTTGGATGTAGGTTGCATAATTAAGTGCTTCAACCTATAATCTATGTGGAAGTGACTTTGCATGTAGCATGCAAGATGCCATCTCTTTTAGAGATTTGTTTTTCTACTCAGTAACTATGTTTTGTTGCGGAGTATAGGGAACTGTGTGCTGCAACTAAATCCCTACCTCATGAAAAATATTATGGATCTCATCGTTGACATACTCTCCCCCATTATCAATTCATAGGACTTTGATTTTCTTTCCTTACTGTGTCTCAACCAGAGCTTTGAAATATTTGAGGTGTTGAAAGACCTTTGATTTTTGCCTGAAAAATAAAATCCATGTGAAGCGTGAGAAATAATCAACACAAATGAGCACGTACCTTTCTTTGTTGATTTATGGATGTGGAAAAGGGCCCATGAGGTCACTATGGATCATATCTAAAGGAGAGGAAGCTCTCTGAGTCTTTCCTTTGTCGAATTTCTCTTGAAGGTGTTTTCCAAGAACACATCCTTCACAAATTCCTTTAGAGAAATAGATGTCTGGTAGACCATCAACAAATCCCTTCTTGTTAAGTTGTTGCATATATCTGAAATTTAAATTACCAAACCTTTCGTGCCATATCCTACTTCTTTCATCAGCATGGGTAAGTAGTAAAGCAGAATCTGGTTCAATAAATTAAGAAAATGTGTAAAGCCTAGATTGATGATTTACCTCAGCGGTAGCAACCCTGGAATTGGTTTGCATGTCATAGATATCCACTGCATCAAGTTTTAATATTAATTTCATTCTAGTTCCATAATTTTTCATTTGATACATGAAGAAAATATTGACGGAAATTTTTGGAACGTGTAGCACATTCTCGAAGCTTTCGTTGGTGAGTTCAGTCCTTCCTTTGTCGGTGACCTTGACTGGAGAGTTGTCCCCCATAAAAATAGGAGGACCTTTGTATGCATCTAATGAAGAATATACCTCTTTTTTGGAATCCATGTGGTGTGATGCTTCTGAATCTACGATCCAAGCATCGGGAGAGGAGTTGATGGCAATCAAGGCATGGCTAAAATTGCCTTTCTTGGGATTCCGATCTTCTGGCTTCTTCTTCTTGGCACCCTCAAGGATCCGATCTCCAAGGTTGTTTCGATGAATTATTTGAGTCATTAAATCTATCTTTTTATGCATACCTGTGAATTCTAGATGGAATCCCTTATGTAAGTATGTGCATTTCTCCCCTTTTCTTCCCTTTCCACCTTCGGATTCATAGGAATCGTTGAAGGGTTTTGAGTAACCTTCCTTCTTCGGATTTGCATGAGATTTCCTTTTGTATTTATATTTATATTTATCATATTGATTATCGCTTCCATATTTCACATTAAGTGCATGCACCTTTTATTTTTCCCATGTCGATCAGATTGGTCTGCTCTTGTGTCAGAGATTCGATAAATTCCTCAAGAGAAGGCATCTTCCAGGTGGCTCCAGAGGAAAATATCACTGAATGGAATGTGGATACAACACTGAGAATTCAGGACCAAGTTTGGAGAGAATGGTGAGAACCATTTTTTTCTCCTCCTTATATTTATCAACCCCGCAAGCCTTGAGTTGCAACAGTAAATCCTTATATTTGGTAAAGCAATCTTAGAGATTGTCAAAGATTTTTGGATCCAATTTGAGAAATTCCACCTTGATCATGTGTCCCCTCATCTCATCTTGTTTTCCAAAAATCCCTTCCATGGTGGTCCAGGCTTCATTGGGGGTTTTACAGGAAGATATGTGAAAGAGGAGATCATGAGAAATGAGAATGCAAATTGTTTTGAATGCTTCATCCATCTGATTTAGATACTTGGATTTTTCTATGGATGATGTTGGTTCTATCTCTGTTTTCATGGTTAACCTATACAATCCTCTTATTTGAATATGCATGATCATCTTCTCCTTCCATGCAAAGTAATTGCAAGGTGTGAGAATGATTTTTTTTGAAAATTCCATTTTTCCGTTGTCTTCAATCTTCGGTACCTACAAAAATAATTTGGTGAGTGTTTTCCCTAGAAGTCTGTCAACTCTGATACCATGTAAATGTGTTGAACCTGTACAGAATAGATCTAGTTGGGAATTGACATACATAGTTGCAGAGAAAATAGAAGCAGGAGAGAAAGAATGGAAGAATTCTCAGTAATGAAATGAATGAATGATAATTTACACATGATATACTCTGTATAACTCAACCAATGCACACTGGAGGAGAATCCAATATGCCATAGTGGTGGACTAAATTGATATGGACACACACCAGCAGTTACGGGAGTAAATTACCACCTATTCTAGTCTATCGGGAAATTATGGGAGTGAATTTCCACCTAGCTGAGTTAACTAGTCTATTAGTCTTCAGTTAACTGACTGAAACAGAGTGAAGTGAGGAGGATATCAGGGAATCATGAGTAATTCACTAGTCTATTGATGATCCCAAGCACAATGCGCATTAGCTGGTGATCATCCCAATGTTGCATGGTGATAATCTTGATGTAGCATCTAGACTCCACTCAACTGATCAAACTAAAGTGAAAACTGAATAGAATATTCTCCTTAGAGGAATACTCTTCATAAAATATAGGAGACTAAATAATGACTAATAAACATAGGAAAAAACTTAGGAAAAATAAATCCTAGGTGTGTGTGAAGTAACTCCAACAATGATGAACCTAGAACTGTGGTGATGAGGTGGTTCTTTATCTATGCAAGCAGACATTGTTGGTCAAGATGTCTCTTGATATTCCATGTCTGCAATGTGAGGGCCTCGAGACATCATATTCTTAGTTATCCCTAGGATTTGGGGATAACACTACCACCAAAACAAACATTTCATTTGTTGTTGGGACTCTTTCCAGGTTCATGCAAAATACTTTTGAAGGGCATTGGTCTGTTGCAAAAAGACTTCTAAAATGCTTGAAAGGAACTCAAGATTTTGGACTCAGGTACTCTGAGGTGGATGAATTAAACCTGATCGGATATTATTATTCAAGATTTGATGGACATAAGGAAAATGGAGTATAAAATTTAGGTTATCTCATGTGTCTTGGATCAACAGTTGTCTCTTGGAGATCACGCAAATAATCTGTTCCAACAGATTCCACTACAAACGCGGAATATATGGCGGTTGCAGAAGTGAATTTTGGGTTCCTTTTGTCACAAGGGTGAGAAAAAGGAGGTCCCTTAAATATATAGTTAGGCTATCCAAAAATCACAACAGAGAGTTAGTTGGTTAGTGGCTCAACTAACATAAAGAAACAAAAAATAAACAACAGTGAAATAAATATAAACTAAGCATGTAATAACTTGAAATGGATGCAAAAAGAAAACACAAGATATATATACCAAGTAAAATGATATTTGAATTGATACTCCTTGGAGAAATATGGGAACTTATGAGTCCCCTCTTCATCCTTGCAAAGGATTTTGAGTCCCCAAGTACAAATTCTTCTTTCTACTATCAATGGCTAACAAAGGAAAATGGTGAAGAAAAGAGTGATGGACTACTCAAGAGGAGAGAGTCCTAACACTTGTTATGGATGCCCAAATATTTTTGAGAGGAAGATGGATTCCCAAAGCTAAATATTAGAAGCATAACAATACTCAAATGCTTCTTCTTTTTTGCATACAATGACCCTTTATTTATAAGAGGGTGATGAGTTTTTTCTTAACTAGTTCCAAATGTGAATGGGAGGCCCTTGGAGGTACTTCCCATCCTTTTCAGTGATCCCAAAGAGAAATTTGGGGGTGATTTTGGGTATGGGGGAGAAACCCCTCATCCAAAAAGTGGTTGAGGCCTGACCAAACTAATCAATGCATCGTTTATGTGTCTGTGTGGGTCTTTCGACTGTCAGTCGCGCACTCCACGCACTGTGTGCGTTGTACACTATGTTAGCCTGTGTGGATGTGTGTGCGCTACTTTGGCTAAATGTGCACGGATTTCTAGAACCACTTTTACATAGTTTTATGATTGTCTTTCCAAACTGAGTGTAATCCTTCCATGAATATTGGTAGTATTTTTTGTTTGTGTTAACTATTTCTTCATCCATTGTCTTTAATATTTCTGGTGAGCCATTTTCCGGTGATAATAGATGCCCCTTGATGTGTGAGGTTAGGAGCATACGTATAGCTGAAATACATCAAATTTTATTTTGGTGATGATGAAATTGTGTAGAAAGTGAGAAAACTTGAATGTGAGGAGTTGTGAGAGCCATCTGTTGGAGGGAGAAGGGACGAAAGATTAGTACAAAGTATGCTAGAAAAACAAAAAGTGTTTGTACAAACTAGGCGAGCATGCTCCATGATCATCTCATGAGACCATAAAGAGATAGTAGTAACAAGACATGTTTAAAAAGTATATATCTGCAGCCCCCTTGAGGGCATTAAAAACAATAGGTGACGATTCCAATTACGGAATTGGCTTTGAATCGAGTGGTGAAGGACTTGGAGGCATTAATGGCCTAATCAAATTCATAGGTCTTCGGCCACTACTAAAAACTAAAATGGTCACAAATTAAGATCCACCATAACATGATATTGTGTTGGAGTCAAATGTCATGGGGATCAATGACATCAAAGAGAAATGACGACTCTCTCTGTGGCGTCCGATTCTACTCATCGTTAATGGAATGAGAGCCAATATTTTGTCACTTTTTTGGAAATTTGTTGATGTCGACACGAAAGGTGACACGACGATAAGAAGCAAAGGGCTTATGGATATCCGATTGACCAACATGGTGTCAGACACTATATGGGTACCATTAAATGGGGTGATAATCATGAACGATGTCTGGAATATACGAGACTCTAGAACTTCCCTTGGTTGGGAGGTATTGATGGATGAAAACAACCGTAATATATTATATGGTGTAATGGGGACGACTATATATGGGAAGATTGTGTTGAAGGGGTGAGACTACAAGGCGATGTAGCATAGGTCAAAATATAGAGCAATATGGGACACAAATATCTAGTGGCGATCAAATTTTTGGCTTGGATACAAATGGCTTGTAGAGGGTATGAGGGTAGTGAGATGCCCCAACCAAGGGTAACAGGGGTTGCGATGTGCCAAGAGAAAAATCACCATCATGTGCAATGGCCAAAATATACTGTACTTGATGAAATGTAAAACATTCTTTGTACAATTACCAAATGAATAAAGAATGGGGTTGAAAGTACATGTACAGAAATGGGTGCCCCAATGAAGTATGGCTTGGCCTATATAGGGAGAAAGTAGAGACCAGTGGAGGGTGGGGGACCCATTAGTTAGTTTTTGTACTAGGTAGATGAATGGAGGATGACATCAGATGGGAAAATGATATTGGATGATATGGCGGGTCAATAATAATACAAAGGTGAATTTAATGTAACCAAGAACATGATGTGCGAGTCCATAATGGGGTAGTTTAGCATGATGATGAGGAAGAAGTATGATTTTCTTACTATAGGGTGTAACACTACCAGGACCCTTGATCCTAATAGATAGAACAACATGAGTATGCCAAGGGATAAATATATGTGGGACAACTCATGGAGGTGAGAGAGCTACCAGATGACAGTACCTGCATGGAATGGAGGTGATGGTACCGCAGAGCCAGGTGTGGGAAACCTAAGGATAAATGTCAGGGATATGATTGGGAAATGAAACTATGAGTAGAGGGTTGAATGGTATCCCAATTTGGAATATATATGTGGAAGATAAAAGGGATCCCATGACTGACGTCATGAAGGGGGGCGCGGGTGAGGACCTGCACATTCAAACCAAATACATGACGTGAAACATATATTGAAAATAAAACATGTATATAACAGTTGCGTGATAATTAAATATGGATAGAGGATGCTTACCTGCACCCGAGGTGTCCAAAAGGGGTCCCCAGGGCTCCAAACTGAAATGAGAATATAAGAGTATTGTTGTGGAGGTGAGGGAATATGGATCCCATAGGTGTGAATGATGTGAGAAATGGAGCTTGAACGCTCCTGAATGGACTTGAGGAAGTTAGAACAAAGGGTTTATATAAGGGAATGGGGCCCAAATAACCACCTCATTTGTACTTGTTTTTGTGGAGGTCTGAGAGTTATCTGCGTGGATTTTTCTGAGAGCAGGAGAGGTTGGATTCAAGTGGTGAGAGACCTAGGTAAGCCATCAAAACCTCATGCATAGTGTAGGCATGTTTTTGGGAGGGTAGAGTGTCATACAGAGAACCATACAACCATTTTTTTGGGTGTGGTGGTGGGTCCGCACGGGCGATCCTGTGATCCCAGCACACATCTACCCAGGTTTAATTTAGAGAGCCATGCACAGTGCATGATTGTATCAATGAAATTCGTGCATATGTGTGTGGTGCTTGGAGTTTCAGTCGTGCGGAGTAGGGTTGCGCATGTGTGCGGTTGTTCGAGTAATAGTCGCGCAAATGTGCATGACTATAAAAGAACAACTGCACACATGTGCATCTATCAAACATACAATCACGTGCATAGTGATGCAAGAATTTCACGATCATTTGGTGAAAAATCATGTAGGAGTGCACGAATGTAAGTGAAATAGTCACACAGAAGTGCGTGACTGTAAGTGAAACAGTTGCACAAATGTGCACGATTGATATGGGAACAGTCGCGCAGGGGAAACAATGGGTTTATGTGGCTTTGATTGGAGTTTTGTCATGATGATGAGCTAACATAGATTATGTTGTTCTGGATGCAGGTTACCGGTCAGAAAAGGAGGATGCTTGTGCAGTGGAGGGAGAGAGACTGGGAGTTTCTTAGGAGAGAGGTGGGAGCTGATATGTGGATCTGAAAACATTTGGCCTGGGCCAGTTTACTATGTTTTTTTATTGTGCATTGATTCGTACCCAGGAGACGCTGCTAGACTTCATAGTATAGATGTGGCATCCATATCGGTAGTGCTTTTCGGTGCATGGGAGAGATCTACAGATTACCATAGATATTGACATTTATTTCATTACCAGGCTCCCATTCCAAGGGGTGGATTTGGAAAAGAAGTCGTGACTACCAACTAGGGTGGTTTTGGGGGGACTGGCAGGATGGTACTGCTCGGAAAGAGAATTTATGAGTGGTGGATCTATCAGCATCATCTCTATTGAATCGCTCGAGGTACAGTTTTTTTTGTGATGGTGGTTCAGATCTACGTGTCCCTTGGGACACAACACATTTCTGGTGTGCATATGGTGGTTGTAGAGCAGGCCATGAACAACCAGATTTTTTCTTAGTCCCGGTTGATGCGCACCTGTATGGTGGCATAGATAAACTAGTGTGTAGTGACCATAGGTGGTGAGTTTGCATTTGGATCAGTTTTGTGTGCTTTCATGTTTGAGAGGGTGGTAATTCTACTCCCTCATGCTATTTTGGATTCTCTGATGATGCAGGATATGAGATTGATGAGGTGGGAAGAGTTGTTGCCCCGACATGGGGGAGGGGGCATGGGGAACTAATTTACCCCTACATTCGAGCAGTTCTGGTGGTAGAACCCTCGGGTATTTTATGAGTTCCCATATCATGCGATGGATTTTTGTCATCATGCAGGCATGTGGTTTTCGTCTGGGGAGGAGTGGGATGACCAAGGTGCGTGTATGATACTAATGTATTTATTCTTTGTCATTTATTTCATGTATGTGTATACTATTGGTACTGATACACCTTTGTTGGTTTTTTCATGCAGATGTTGGACTCGGTGGTCATGAGGCAGATGTTCCTCGGGGGTTGGATGATGAGCAAGTAGAGGAGGGGTGGCCCCGGAGGTGTCGTAGGTTTGATGATCTGGGGGAAAGCCCAACACATGCAACGGGGGAAAGACTAGTAGGGGGCCAAGGTAGAGCTAAGCTTGGGGTACAGGACCAGGATATGGAGGAGCTGAGGAGGTGCCTCAAGGGTGTCCTGGATGGAGTTCCTGAGGAGTTGTGGCTTCAAATCTAGGACAAGGTTATCTTAGAGTTATGCATTTGTGGGGACCCGTGCTGGTAGTCTATTATTCGATGGGCAGTTGTTGTGGGTGTGGCTATGATGGGGAAGATTCTTGTTGTGGATATTCCTCCTGGGGGATCTCCACCATTTGGTGATGATGTACCGCAACTAGGATCACCCTAGGTGGTAGGAGGAGAGGGCCTAGCCATGGAGCCAAGGTGTATATGTATGTATTTTTGTATCAAACACATGAGCGATCTATATATATGAGTAGACCTTTTGGGATATGGGTGTATGTATTTGACATGTGTTTTTTTTTTATTTGTTGATGGATCAATGAAATATGTATGTTAATCTGACAAATGTCAATCTAGTACTTGATTATATATGTTATTTTCCATATGGTTGTGGTTTCTATAAATATGAGAAAATGTGATTGACTCAAAATTACGTAGTAGAAGTTTGACTTGCAAGTACTTGCGATATATGCATGGATCACAAACATGGTACACATTGTTGAGCTGATGGAAAATGAGTTGAGAATCTAAGAGAACACTAAGGTGACTAAAATGAAGGTGACTAGCCTCAGAGAGGAGATCAATGACGACAACATATTCAACTTGGTCATTGGTGGTAGGACCGAGGCATATGCTGCTAGAGTGGAGAAACATATTGTCAGGGGTGTAAATGTCCTAGGCCTCTAAGGCAATATTCTTGGTACAGCGAATAACTCTATTCGCGTACCTGATGTGATAAAGGAATAGAGAATTCATTTGTTGACACAAGGACACTGGATTAGTCTCATATAATGAGAGAGATATATCAAAAAAGACTAAAAACAACTAGGAAAGCAAGGAAAACCTAAGGTAAAATGGTTACATTCAGGGGTATAATTTGTTCAAGTATAACCCATTGACTAGGTCCTTGAGGGAAATGCCTTCAGGGTGGCATAAGATGAAGGTGCCCTTAGTAAGGCAATTGTTGAAGGAAAATCTCCCTGCAGACAGGTAGATCTCCTCAAAGAGATAGGCTCTTAACTCTAAGACAGAAAGTGCTTATCATGGTCATTGACTTCCTTTTAGATCTAGGTGGACTAGTGTGTGAGGAGGAAGGAGAAAATAAGTACCTTTTACCGGTGTTTGTTCCTGCACGCTCCGAGTTGAGCTCCAATCTTTCGCTCCTCGATAAGCCATGTAGACAAACAAAGTACGACCACTTCCTACTCTATCAAGATTAGTCTGAAATAGGTCTATCTACTACAGAGACAAATTCATGTGAGATTGAACATGAATTATAAAGAAACAGGCCATATAAATTATATTAATGAGGAAAAAACATTGCTTACAGCCGTAGATGGATTGTAGCAGTCTCGTCAAGTCCTCCTTGTCTACCCCTTGCTCAAAATATGCACGATCCGAATGATGATAGCTTCATTGATTGCTCCCTATGAGATCATAGGTCTCTTGCTTCCAAAATATCTCTGTTCCAGCACCACTTATAAGATCATAAGTTTCGTGTGAATCTCTCTTTTCCAATCCCCTTTCACCATGAGAAAGCTTGCTTATATAGCCTTGGAGAGGCTCAACAACTTGAGATATCCTTGGGGAAGGTGAGGATTTTCCTCCTTCAGTTGAGGATATTCCCTAAGATCATGGCTAGACTAGGGATTCGAGTTCAACTGCCTTCTAAGAATGAAAAGATCCTTCCCCCATTCATCTCAACAACTCAACTACTGCCTAAAATAGGTAGTGCTCCCTCAAAAGGGCCATCAGAGCATTGTAGCACTCCCCAGTAGGCTTAAGGGGGGCGCCAGCACTCCTAAAGACACTAGTGCTCCCTCAAAAGGGCCAAAGGAGCTTTATAGCACTTCCAGACATTGTAAGGGGGGGGGGCAACACTCCCAGAAGAGGTATAAAGGAGCGCTCTCCTCCAAAAACCTAGTTTTTTGGCTTCTTTCAGATGGTAAGAGGCTCATAACTCCAATTAAGCATTCCTCCTCTTCCAAATCAAGTGTTTGATGTGTGTCAAGTTTCTTCTTAATGTCATTATAGGCACGACATAGGCATCATGATAGTATGCTTCCCTGACACTTGCGACACTTGTGAGCAAAATGCGACACTTGCGACAATTGTAAAGATGACACTTGTGACACTATCGAAGTGAGTATTTTTTATGTGTAACAGATTGCCCCCCAAAGTATGAAGTTAGAATACAGGAACTGATAACTGAAATGCTTTGTAGACTTTCAAGAAAGGGTATAGATGCAGAGAACCTGACAAAAACTGCACACAAACATCCAACAAATATTATGACATGTTTCAAACCCAAGGCAGGCATACCTATGCTTGGGTGATCAATGCTTGCAAGATATGGCCGCCATAAAATACACTGCGGATCCATAATTTTATTGATAAAAAGGGTATAGCCACTGAAAATACACTATGGATCTATACTTTCATGACCTGAACTAATCGTAGCCACGAAGAATACACAGTGGATCTACAAGATGACAAGACATAGCCATGACCAATACAAAGTGGATCTATGTAACAGTATATGTGTCATTGTTCAAAAGAAACTCCATCGCAACCTAGGAAAAGTACATATCAAAGTGATCACTCAACCCAGGGTCTTCTTACCGATCCCGATGCAGTACGAATCTAACCATGTGAATAGATGTCCCGATGTCGAACATGGCAGAAAGCACTTGATTACCGGTCAATGATGTAAACCGTTAACAAGGGCGAGGGAGATCACCATTAATGTCAATGATTCCCAAGGTACTCTAGTACATTCCAACCAATGTGAATGGATGAGCTGAAGTCGAACATCCATGGAATCATCTGATCAGAGGTCAATAATGTAAACCCACTGTCGAATGTGAGGAGGCCTGCCATTGAAGCATGCAGGTCCCAAAGTACTAACTGGTTTCTAAGTCTAATTTCTGGATAATGTGTTGAGGTCGACAGGAATAGGATCATCGAAAGAGTGCCTTGATGTATCCCCCATCAATGACACGAAACGAACATAGAGATTCAATTGGTAGATCAAATGAACATGGACTGACATGGGTATTAAGACAAGATATTTGTGATGGCTGACTCTCAAGGCGGATACTTCCCTTGAACACTGAGGCACAACATCAGAAACATGACATGGACCAAAAATTTATGATGCAATGGATGTTGTGGCTTACGTCAGGTGACCCAAAGGAGTGAAAGAAACTCAAAGGATTGGTTCAGTCCAGAGGTTCAGTGGATTAGAATGCGTGCAAAGACAAAGTGTCGTGTTCAAGGGTGACTCTAAGAGCTACTTGGTAATGTTCTCAAAAACTGCTTGGCTTTCTTCTTTCACTATTTCCCCCATCCAGATAGATGAGTACCTCTTTTTAATTTAATGAGCTCGAGGAGGATAACACATGCTTGATAAAACTCACCTTTGGTAAGTTCCTCTTCCTTTGTTTAAAAAAATGGAAGTAAGGGTTCGATCCCGTATGGGCCTGTCGATGTTTGTTTTAGCGAGTCCAAAGACAGAAAACTTGAAGGTGTTTCATGATTATAGAGTCTGGAAAAACACTTAAAAGAGAACTCTCTCAGTTCCTTTTTCATAAAGTAGTCAGATGAGACCGAAAAAGAGATAAACTATCGCTCAAAAAACGTTTTCTTCAAATAATTTAACGAGCGTGAAAAGAACAAGGTCGCTCGGTAATCTTTTCATCTTTAGAGAGTCTGAAAAGGACTTAAAGGTGACTCCAAGGTTGTCCTTTTTTGTAATGTTAGTCTCGCGAGGCCGAAAAAGAGATAAACTACCACTAAAAAGATGCCCTTTAAAACCTTTTAATGAGTGGGAACGGAAGCAATATCACTTGGCAATCTTTTCATGTTTAGAGAGTCTAAAAAGAGCTTAAAGGAGACTCCAGGGGGTTTCCTTTTTCGTGTATCCATACAGGTCTGAAAAAGAGATAAAAGTCTACCCAGATGCATTCTCATGTATTTACGAGCACGAGAAAGAACAAAGACTAAGCTCAGTATGCCCCCAGCTTGAAAGCTAGTGGCTTAACTCCAAAATAGATCATCAAAGGCTGGAGACATGCCCTCCAAGCTTCCATTCATGCACCGATTTTGATGTCGTCGCCAATTTCGCTAGTAGATGAGAAAAAGGAGAAGGGTGGATGAAAAGAAGGTTCAGGAGAGGTGACTGTTTCATTTTTTAATGAGATTGACACAGGAAAAGAACTATGCTTAAGACCTCTGTTTCATTTTTTAACGAGCTTGCCACAGAGAAAAGAAACTATGCTCGTGGTTTCGTCCAGATCATGGCTTCCAAGAGGATAATTCTCTGGAAGGGTACCATGTCAATGGATAAAACATGGTCATGGCCTCCAGGAGATCTTTGCTAGATGGAAGATAATCACTTGAGAAGGGACACATGTCGAGGGTCGCGATAGGAGTAAGGAGATCAGGTTCCAATAATCCTACTAAAGAAATCACCATGCCTACTACCGGATCCAAATCATCGGAAGTTGAAAGCATGGGAGATGATGAAAAATCAACACCGGGAGGGGAGATAGATGGTATATCGGCCCAAATTTCTTCACGAGGGGGAAGAAAAGAGGATTGGTGATGGTTATCATTCCGAGGTAACTTGGCAATGCGAAACATTGCTGGAATAGATGCATCCGAAGGAAAAGTCGGGGAAATGTGATTGATTGCAGACGACAAGAAACGCAATCGTGATTGCATCGAGGAAACGTCAGGCACCAATAGATGTTGGTCATTTGACGAGGGAGAAGTGGATGGGAAAGAAACATATGATGTTTCGGCTGGACTAAGTGGCACGGTGGCACTTAGTGCATTGAATCCCAAAGGACAAGGTACAATCCAAGGATCAAATGATTCCAAAGATTGATAATCCGCAGTCAAAATCATATCGACGGTGGAAATATGATGTGTAGTCAGTGAAAGTGGTGTAGGGAAGGTACCCATGAGGCTGGAATATTTCAGTAAGCCAACACCAATGCTTTCATACGTGATCTTGTGGTCTCCCAAGAAAGGAATATTGTTGGTAGCGGGAGCACGAGCATCGGTCGTGCAAAAATCTAACTGGTCAACAGCGACAATTTTGTTCTGGTGAGGAAATTGTACACATCGAAAGACCGACGAGGCAATATCATTCATAGCATAAAACCAACTTCTTCTAAGTAACAAGTTGTAATCGAGGGGAGCATCGACCACCTCGACATCAATAGTGACAGTTTTTCCACCCAATTGGATGGGCAGGGACTGTAAAATCCCATGGGGATGAAAACCTCGCCCAT
>JASDQU010106455.1:100325-117490 GCA_032191745.1 Picea mariana
ACACATCGAAAGACCGACGAGGCAATATCATTCATAGCATAAAACCAACTTCTTCTAAGTAACAAGTTGTAATCGAGGGGAGCATCGACCACCTCGACATCAATAGTGACAGTTTTTCCACCCAATTGGATGGGCAGGGACTGTAAAATCCCATGGGGATGAAAACCTCGCCCATCGAAGGCGCATAACATTGTTCGGGATTCGTTGAGTACTGGTGATTTTAAACCTTTCCAACACGCTAAAGACATGACACAAGTTGAGGCTCCCTCATCTAGAATAGTTCGATGGATTTGTTGATTGTGAACAACAACATCAACTTGGAAAGCAAGTTGGTGGGAGAGTCAAGACGCATAATTATCCAGGTTAAACATGATCTGATTGGATGACTCAGGATCAACAGCACCAAGAGTGGTTAAGAGCATTCTACGTTGATTGGGACAGTGTTGTAGAACTTCTAACGCAGACATAGCACACGGTGCTTGAGCCAAATCTTCAACAATGTTGTAGTTTTGGGCAGCACATGAACTAGGATTAAAGGTAGCTTTGCGGATAGTGCTCTTAGGAGGGTGTAAGATAGATTCGAATGTGGGTTTCTCAATCTGGAGTGGTCCAGATGGAGGATTAACCGATGGAAGACTAACAGAGGATGATGATGGATCTGGTAAAGTGTCGGCACCATTAGTGTCTTTTCCTTTGTCAGGGTTACCTGGTGTGTCGTAGGTCTTAGATCGAGTGGTAAAATTGATCCCATTAAACATATAAATATGTGCACTCGACGAGGTCTCATCATGAGGATCGCTAGAACTGCCCCCAGGAGAGGGGGTTTGAGAAACCATGGATTGTTGCTGCAGAAAAGGTTGAGTAAGCACAACGGGTTGTGATTTCTCTTGGAAAATTTTGGCCACTTCATTGCGAAGTGGACAATCTCGAGTGTAGTGATCGTCACCACAAATGATACACGGGAATTTCAGTTTCCGTTGTGGTTGCTTTTCGGTAGCAGGTGTTTGATTTTTTGGTTGTTCATTATTATTTTTTGATTTATTCTTTGTCTTCTTCTTACCTCCAGATTGTTGTGAAGGGGCAGATTGAACTGCATTCACCTCAGAGATCTAAGTTTGGGGGGGAGGTAGAGGAGGGTGTAGTTGATTTGGAAAAATATTGAGTTTTGACGGAACCGATAACACCATCCGTATGAGATGAGGATGATGGCTTAGAAGGATCGATATTAGCGCAAGCAACATTCAGAAGCAAATCATACAAAGTACCAGACTGGGAATAAACCAAATCTAAGTATTGAGCCCTAGCGATGGCTTGTTCCTCTGTGACTGCACCACCCATAGCGACATCGCGAGCGATCGAGGGTAACAGTGATTTAGTAAACCATTCCTCCAAGAGCATGTCAGGAATGACTGCCTTGATCATCCTTCATCGTCGCCTCCACTCATGAATATGGTCAGAGATATGCACGGAGTTTGTTTGACGAAGGGAGGTAAAGAGTTCAGTACCCGTCTCATAGAGAATAGGTAGTTGAAAGTGTGTGAGGAAAGACATGGCAAGGGAGTTGAAATCGTGAAAAGAAGCACGTGGTAGTTCAATATACCACTTTGTTGTTGAACCGGTAGGTGTTCGCTGGAAAATACACAAACGTATAGAATCATCCATGAGGGAGTTTGATGAACACCACAAATGGAAAGTCATCACATGGTTGTTCGAATCTTCGCTAGGGTTTTCGTCAAATTTTGGAATATCAGAAGGAAGCTTAGCTGGAATGACTAGCCAAACTGGTGAATGAGAAATAGGATCATTAGTTAACCGAGACAAGTCTGGGAGATCCAGAGTCGCAAGGAAAGGTAGTTGTCGGTTAATGTACGAATGATACTAGTGTGGCATAGGAACACCAGTAGGACCATAGACTGGGTTAGATGGATAGTTGTAACCAGTAAGTCCTCCTACATACGATTGTTGTTGGCCAGGATAAGTAGGATTCGATGGTGCATGAGAAACATGGGCATAACCCGGTGGGTTATGAACATTATAGGTCAGGTGATTTATTTTCCCGTGAGGAGGATAAAAATTTTGTCCTTGAGAATGGTATGGAGTATATCCCGGAGGCGGATACACATGAGGCCCATGAGGAGGATAAGACTGTGGTCCCAGGGAACTCCAGGTGGTGTTTTAGATACCGCCCGGATAAGATTGCCCGTAAGATGTTCTGGGAGGGAAAGGATTGGATACTCCTCCTAGTGGGTTATTATACAAGTGCCCCCCAACGTGGGGTTGGGTAAAAGTGCCTCCTAAAGATACTCCCCAGGATTGTGAAGGGTTTCCAACAAACGAGGGTTTCCCCCCTGCCGGCGGTGGATGTATGACCAGGGTTTGGCTGGAAAATGGAGGTTGGCCTCCAGGAGGAGTATGAACAGGGGGCTGTCCCCCAGGAGGGGTAGGCCCGTCATGGAAATATAGTCCTCCAGGAGGGAAAGGTGCATTGGATGGTGGTTTCCCTCCAGTTGGTTGTGTTTGGCCAATAGGGGCCTGCATTCTCGGGTGAGAAGATGTCCCAGCAGAATCATGTGGAACATGTGGAGCTATAGAGTAAAAACTCGTAGAAACAGGGGTAGGGATTGAAGTGCTTTGGGGAAGAGTAGAGGTGATGATTCCAGCATTAGGATGGACTCGTGCTGGTGTGGCAGTAGGGTGAATGACCTGGTCGACTGGGTGATTCATGGTTTGATCAGATGGTCCTATTTCACTAAGAGAGTCATGAGGATGAAAGGGTTGTCAAATAGATTCGAAATGTTCATAGAGATCTCGTCCCGATGAAGTCCTCCATACAGAACGAGCAGGTGTGGGATTGGTTGCTACTACGGTGCTAGGACAAACAGGAGTCCTATACTTGTCACCAAAGAGTGGTTCTATGGATCCCATATATGTTTAGGTAAAGATCCTCTCCGGTAATCATGGGACTTCTTCGTCTATGACGTTCCCAAGGAAGTCTAAACGAACCAAAAGTGGTTCGAGAGGAGTTACCGACATAGGTGTGGTGGGATTTTTAACCGTGCCCAAAGTGTCTTCTGGGTTATCTAACGGGGGAGCAATAGCACTTCCGACGTCAGATGGATTTTCTACCTCTCTACGGTAATTGTCTTCTAGAGGGTTAGAAGGTAAGGGTTGATAGCCTTCTGGAGGAAGCCCTTGCATCCTATGTGATCAGCGAAGACCTTTATCTTCTACGGGCTTAATTGTGGAGAATAACAGATCACACTGAAAATCTAGGGCCAACTAACAAAAATAAACAGCATGCGCTAAGAAATCTAGGAATCAACCAAGCAGACAAAACTTCTCTCGATGACCGTACTAGTTGGTGATGAAATCCAACGTCGTGTGATCAAGTCGAGAAGGGGTTGGGATATGATGGAACAGTTACAATGGTGACCTTCTTAATGGACTTACGCCTTGGTTCAAGCTTCCACGTAGTAATTGTGGATTTACCCTCCAAGGATCCCGAGTGAGTTTGACCAATGTCTGTTCCAGGTACAGTGAGACTTCCCTTCACTGTCACCTTGTGTAAGTACCTAAAGATTATGGCAACTGAAGATACCAATTCACAGTGAGTCCCTGGGCGGGTACAGTCGATAGTCCCATCTAGAACGTATGGGCAGGATAACAAGTCTGAAATTAAACCTAAAGGCTCCCACACATAATCATGGGTATACCTCCAAGTGACCCCCAATATACGATCCGACCACTACAAATAGTTGAACCACAGAGGGATAATCTCTGTAACTCACCCGAATGTGACCTCGTGCGTAGCCCTTGTGTGAGAGGGGGATCCTAGAAAAACAATACGACAATTAGATTTGACTCTCCCTAACTCAGAATGATAATGTTTGTTTTGAAAACTTTGGAGAGTTGTACTCGCAGCCTAATCCAAAGTGCTAACCCTTGTCTACTATTGGTGGAAGATCCTAAAAAAAAAAATGTTCTAGATAATTTTTAATTAGCGTTCATTTTATAGTTGTTATTTACTCAAAGGGTGCACGAAAGTGAAACTAATGGAATGATGACTCAATACCCAAAAAAATGCATGAAAGATGATAAGCAGTCATTTCTTTTCAATGAACACCTATTTAAGGGAAAGAGAAAGATTCGTTTTCACTTTCAAACACTAATATGCAAAGTCTTCAAACAATTGGTTCTCAATCGAATCCAATGCAATGCTAAAGCATTTTCAAAAATGCCTTCTAATATGTAAATCAACCACTAAAATGTATATTTTACGTTTGTATGCGAATGATAACTAATTCAATGTTAAAAACTTCTCCTATCAACTACCTTTTCATATCAAGGAGATTTAGACAAGTATGATCAGATTTCGCACACACAACACACACCCTGCTTGCTGCGATTGAAACAAAAAGCAAACAGAGAACAAAAAATAACAAAGAAAAATCAAACAATTCACACAAAAATGGGGTGTTCTAAGAACAATGACCTTCAAAAAACCAAGTGAGAAGAGTCACAGACTTCAGATGTCCTTCACTGGAGTTCCCACTCAGTCGGATAGGAGAGGAAAAAATCAGCGGATCGATTTCAAGCTCTCAACAGCAAAAACTCAAAAAGAATGAAGAAGGGAATAAAATCTGAACAAAAAGTGTTTACTTCTCATGAGGAAGCATGTCAAAGGTCAAAGGAAGAATCATTGAATCACAAAGTAGCTCAGCAAGTGAAAAAACAGGGTTTGGACCTTCAAAAATTGGAATTCTTGAAGAGATTTTGGGCAAAAAAGGGTTGGTGCTCTGGTATAAGGGCCACCAGAGCATTATAAAGATCTGTCCAGTAGATTAAGGGAGTGTTGGCACTCTGCTAACAAGTTAGGGGAGCGCTGGAGTCCTAAAGCTCAGAAAAAAGTCCAAAAAAACCCAGAATTCAGTCAAATTTTGACAATTAGGCTGAGTGTGATGGGGTAAAGAATCAATCAGCAAGCACAATCAAATATGAAGGGGTGAAAAATATCGGAAAACAACCAAAAGGGCAAGACAAGGTCTATGAGGAAGATCAAAACTAAATTTTTTATTCGAATTCCCCAGCGGAGTCGCCAATTTCTGTTGAAGGAAAATCTCCCTGCGGACAGGTAGATCTCCTCAAAGAGCTAGGCTCTTAACTCTAAGACAGAAAGTGATTATCATGGTCACTAACTTCCTTTTAGATATAGGTTGACTAGTGTGTGAGGAGGAAGGAGAAAATAAGTACCTTTTACCGGTGTTTGTCCCTGCACGCTTCGAGTTGAGCTCCAATCTTTCACTCGTCGATAAGCCTTGTAGACAAACAAAGTACAACCACTTCCTACTCTATCAAGATTAGTCCGAAATAGGTTTATATACTAAAGATACAAATTCATGTGAGATTTAACACGAATTAGAAAGAAACATGCCAAGCAAATTATATTAATGAGGACAAAACATTGCTTACAGCCGTAGATGGATTGCAGCAGTCTCATCAAGTCCTCCTTGTCTACCCCTTGCTCAAAATATGCACGATCCGAATGATGATAGCTTCACTGATTGCTCCCTATGATATCATAGGTCTCTTGCTTCCAAAATATCTCTGTTCCAGCACCACTTATAAGATCATAAGTTTGGTGTGATTCTCTCTTTTCCAGTCCCCTTTCACCATGAGAAATCTTCCTTATATAGCCTTGGAGAGGCTCAACAACTTGAGATATCCTTGGGGAAGGTGAGTATTTTTCTCCTTCAGTTGATGATCAACCCTAAGATCATGGCTAGACTAGGGATTCGAGTTCAACTACCTTCTAAGAATGAAAAGATCCTTCCCCCATTCATCTCAACAACTCAACTACTACCTAAAATAGTTAGCGCTCCCTCAAAAGGGACATCAGAGCACTGTAGTGCTCCCCAGTAGGATTAAGGGGGGCACCAACACTCCTAAAGACACCAGCGCTCCCTCAAAAGGGCCAAAGGAGCTTTATATTTCTCCCAGACAGTGTAAGGGGGGGCGCCAGCACTCCCAGAAGAGGTATAAGGAAGCGCTCTCCTCCAAAAACCTAGTTTTTTGGCTTCTTTTAGATGGCAAGAGGTTCATAACTCCAGTTAAGCATTCTTCCTCTTCCAAATCAAGTGTTTGATGTGTGTCAAGTGTCTTTTTGATGTCATTATGGGCATGACATAGGCATCATGATAGTATGCTTCCTTGACACTTGCGACACTTGTGAGCAAAATGCGACACTTGCGACAATTGTAAAGACGACACTTGCGACACTATTGAAGTGAATATTTTTTATGTGTGACAGCAATGACGGATGATACAGGGTCCTCTCCATAGGGATTCAAACTTGCGGTGGCCGAGGGTATCATGGGCGACATCGTAGGCCAACAGAAGGTCGCCTTGGTGATCAAAGGTGGATTTGGTCCACCTTTTTGCTGCTTCATTGTTTTGTAAGGATGTTTGTCCATCTTCATCGAGTGATGTGAGGGTGAACAATCATTTCTCAAGAGGTGGTGTGTTGGGTAAGAGCTCGATTGTGGTGTGCAGTGTTGGGATTTCGCACTCAATAGGGAGTATGGATTTGATGACGTTGACTAAATGAAAGGGCGTGAAACCGGTGGTTGTTTTGACAGTTGTCTGATATGCCCATAAAGTTGGGAAAAGCATATAATGCCAATTGGTCTTGTGTTTTTCAACTATGCATTGAAGCATAGTTTTGAGAACCTTGTTGATGACCTCGAATTTCCCATTGGATTGTGGGTAATAGGGTGAGGTGAACTCATGGTTGAATCCTAATTTGGTCGATAGCTCCATGAAGACTTCATTCTCGAAGTGCTTGTCGTGGTTGGAGACTAGTTGTAAGGGGACCCCAAAGTGAGATATGACATGGTTGAAGAAAAAATGAGTTAGTGTGTCAGTCGTATTGTTGAACGTGGGAATTACTTCATCCCATTTGGTAAAGTAGTCAATGACAACTACAATGTATGTGTGTCCATTGTTGGACGGAGGCTTTCTTGTCATGAAATATATGCCCCATTTAAATAAAGGGTCATTCGTGATTATGGTGTGCAAGAGGGCGGGTGGTGCCCGAGCCTTATGCACGTATCAATGATATTTTATGCATCATTTAATTGTGTGTATGTAGTCATGGAAAAATATGGGCCAAAAATAACCCACTCGAATGATCTTTTGAGCAGTGGACATGCCAAATAAGTGGTCGTCGCATGCCCCATTGTGGAAATCATTTAGCATTGTCTCAACCTCTTCCATGGTGAGGCAACATCAAAGGAGTGTGTTAATGCCACTACGATAGTTAACATCTCCTATGAGGAGGTACCGTGAGGCTTGGTGTTGGATAGGACAGTGGTCATCCTGAGACAAGTGGGGACCAAATTTTTTGGGTTCAGAGATAGACCAGAATATCACCATACCATGGGTCTATTGATGATATGAGAAATAAATTCTCATCAGCGAAATCCTCATTGACTAGCGGGTCTACAGAGTCATATGGTAGGTCTAAGAGGAGTTTGTCAAGGACAAGGGATTTATTTCTCTTTGGGGTAGTAAACTCTAGGTCGTATTATTGGAGAATGACGATCCAGTGAACAATTTTTCCATTGATCTGGAAACAACTCAAGACATAATGCATGGCATAGGAATCTGTGGCTACTTTGGTGGTACAAATCAAGATATAATGGCACAAATTTTGAACTGCAAGAATGACTATGAGGGCTATCTTCTCCTCATGATTTTATTTTAGAGGTGGCCCAAAGAGTTTCTTGATAATGTAGTATATAACATGGTCGCATTGGTCGTCATCAACCTGAACAAGTACTCTGGCCACTAAAACCGTCAGAGGTTGATAGGTAGAGTATGTAATCCCTATCATAGTATGGGGGACTAATCAAGGGGGATTTGTTGAGTGCATCCTTGAGAGAATTGAAGGTGGCTTGGGCATGATGGTCCCTGTTATAGAACAAGTTGTAGGTTGGGAAAATCCCAACCCAACCACAAAAGAAAGTGTTACAACTAGGGAATAATACACCCAATGTCACCTCAATGTATATCCTGCACTTCAAGGGTGACTAGGTCACTCGAGGGACGCAATATCGGTGACCCTAGGAGGAATTAAATGTAGATGAATGGATATGGAAGTGAAACCCCTAGAATTAAAATCTAAGTGGAGTGAGATGTGAAAAGATATGCCTTGTGAACCAAGTGAAAGTTTCCTCAAAGATATATCACTTCTCCGGATGATTGTACCTGCCCAAGATAGAAAGAAAGACACGTTGCAATGTTATATGCTAATATGGATCAGCAAGTTAAGCTTGTTGTCCTTAATTTGCAGCAGAAGATAATAGTTTATATCATCTAATAAAGCATCTAAATCAGCATGTAAAATCATAATACCAACCAATAATACTATCAATGAATTTGGAAATCAATTAGGGCTTGAAAGTAGCACTTTGAGAATGAATAAAGCAAGTTGTTATAAAATTAATTTTTTGCTGTAAACTATCAGCCTTATGGATATATATTTCAATGACATGCAAAAACAAAATCAACCATAGAAAAGTGCCAAGAACTAGCCCAAAAAGTGTGTCCTAGTTAGTAGAATAGGTGAGTGAAGTTAGAGAGAATTTTTAGGGTTAGTTTGTAAGATAAGAGGGATTTTGCAGCTAGGTTTACGCAACCTTAATGGATGTAGGTTAATTTTTATAAAAAAAATCAAAGTAGTGGGAGAAGAGGGATGACTCAATGAGGCAAGAGAGCTCAAGGCTCAAGGAACACTTCTCCGAAAGATAGACTTGAAATTAGCAAAATATCACTCTTCCCAAGGCAACGATTTTGTATATCCAATGCCATAAAATAAATGACTAGTGCCTTTAAATATTGGGTTAATGGGATCAAGTAAATGGACTAGACATGATACTTCCTTGGGGGTGTAAACTCTATTACTTCCCAAAGAAAGTGTCTCTAGTTAGGGCTTGGAAATAATGGGTGTAAATCCCCTTACTTCCTCAAACAAACCCTTGCAACATCAATAAACTTCAAGCAATAAATGATGAAGACTAGAGTGGGGGTGTAAATGCTCTTACTTCCCACTTAGCTCCTCGCACAACAATACTTGACTTGAAACAAATCATAGCATAAGAGTAAAAACCATACCAAATCAAGAAGATGCTAAGATTATCCACCATCAAAGGTAGAAACCATTCATCCAAGGCTAGCGCCTCACTCCTCCATCAACCATTCATCAACGATAGCCATAAACAAGTGGACAAGAGACAAATATTCCAAGTGTAGCGAAAATTTCATATCAAGTCTTCTTACAAGAGGGAGAGTTATGTTATAATGAGATCTTATGATCTCTTATTTATACAAAATATCACCAAGTTGACTTGTCCACATATTTAGGGGTAAACCAAAAGACTACGGGTCAACAACCCTAATCTTTCCCCCTTTAACAAAGTAATATTAAACAATTCATTTAAAATTTCACTTTTGCACAAATAAAACCCTAAATTACATGGATGTCACCCCTTTAGGGGACGTTTTGACACTTGGAACAAGACATTGATGTTGGAGAAGTAATAGTAATCCTCCAAAGGCCACATGTCAATCGTTTAGGAAATATCCATCCCACAAACACCTAGTGGAAATGAGAAGGTTGGATCATGATGAGACCCCCTTTCTCTCAGTCATGCAACTCAGATCTATTACCTTGGTTTGGTAACCAAATGATGCCAATGTCATACCACTAGATATTCATGGACGTGATAGGTAGGCTCGTGATGGACCTCCTATCCTTCAACTAACCTTTTAAGCACTCTTTATTATATTGTGGGTCCCCCTTTACTCAAAGATAAGTGTTTCATTTCTTTATTGGGTTATCCCTAGGTGAAGCATCTAGAAGGTTCATATAATGATTTTATATTTTACCCACATCAATCCCTCTGGGCCTTCATCCCCTTCTTCCCATAGAATGAGGGACAACCCCTTCTTGGGTCAATACACCCTAAAATGCCAAGAGATAAGGAAATGGGGGGAAATAATGATGGAAAGTGGTAAGTATGGTTAGGAATGGTACGATGGCTCTTCAAGGGAGTTCCTAGTAGCAAAACCATCCCCAAGGAAGACCACTTACTAGGGCACAATGTCAACCACCAAGGTGAAGCAGGGAAAAGGCATAATGTCCAAGCATATATCATGAAATCTAGAGCAATCTAAGATACAACATACTCAAATGGATTAAATATTGAAATGATGCTCACCATAACACTGACTTGTACCTCCTGGAGCAAGCCACACTTCCTTCCAGAAGCCAGTTGATGTGGTGGATGCCATTTGGAAATGTGTGATCATATGTGGTGGTTAGAGGGGTCTCCAACTGTTCTAAAGCGTATTGTTGGTCATGTATTCTCCCAAAACTCCATATATGCAACCTAAAGGCCTCGAGACATAATCTCCTCAGTTATCCACAAAATGGGGATAACAGTCCCAATGAATGGGATGTCATGGCAGAGTAATCGTAGGAATCCCTGGGCACGAATGGTATATTCAAGGATGAAATGTTGTAAGAAGTTTTATTTTCCTTTGAGGCTATGGAACTTGCATAAGTTTTTGGGAGGGGGGATCTCGTTCATTGCCTGAAATTTAAGGGGGTCTATGGTGATGCCCTATTGGGATACTATGAAGCCCAACATGCGGCCTACAGTGATGCAGAAGACACTTTTAAGCAGGTTGAGTTGTATGTTGTACCTTCGGCAGCGTTCAAAGATGATCCATAGATCCTCTATGTGTTGGGAACATTTCTTGGATCGATTGGTGAGGTTGTCCAAGTAGTCTAGGATGATGTGAGAGAGATCGTGGAAGTCGTATGTCATTGCTTATTGGAAACTGGCCCCAGTGTTTTTGAATCTGAATGGCATGACATGATAGGAAAAGGTGCCCCATGGGGTTGTCAATGTGGATTTGTATTGATCCACATGGAAAATTTGGATTTGGTTGTATTTGAAGAACTTTCCATGAGTGAGAAGACTTCATGATTGGCGTAGGCATCGATGACTTGATCGATGAAGGGGGTAGGGAAGTTTTCTTTGGGACAATCTTGGTTGAGGTCACGTAAGTCTGTGCAAACTTGAATGGTGCCCTATTTTTTTATTGACAGGGACCATATTAGAAACCTAGGATGTGTATGCAATGGGGTATACGAATCTAGTTGTACATAGTTCATCGATCTAGGCTTTGATCATCATGGCTTTGGAGGAGTGGAGGGGGCATTGATTTTGGCGAATGGGGGCAACGTTAGGCCAAGCGTCAATCCAATGTTCAGCAATGGTTAGGTCTAACCCTGGAATTTCGGTGTATGACTAGGAAAATATGTCTCGGTATTCTTGGAAGAGGGCTTTGTATGCTATAATTTCCTCTCGGGAGCATGTTTCCCCCAAGGTGATTTCTTCCGTGATATTGGGTTTTACCGAAATATTGATCTTAATGGTGGGTGAGATATTGGCCATGTTACCTTCTTCAAATGCATCGGGGGCAGGTAATAAATTCTTGAACTAGTCTACATGGCTAGAAGGGATAAATCTTTCACTTCGATGGCATATATAGGGGCGTCTATTGATGGTTGAAAGGTGTTGTGCGCTAGAAAAAGGGATCATTGATGAAAAGTGTCCCATAGGTAATCGAGTGCGCATAGGACTTCTAATATGTCTTCATCGGACTGAAAAGTGATGGAGTACAAGGAGTCTATAATTTTTGGTAGTGGGGTGTCGAGATTCATGGGTTGGATGTTGTCAGTCATCCTTGAGGTAGATGGATCTACGGGAGGGGACGGGAGACAATCGGTAGAGGTTATGAACCAAATATCCATATATGAATTGGGTGCACCGTGGTATGGAGGAGGAATCTCATAAACCAGTGTTACAGGAGAGTTGGGAGGGTTTGGGGGGAAGTCCTCGCATCATGGTAGAATGGCCAGAGGGGTCAATGGATGGGGGTTGATCCATGGGGGAGGTATTCCATGACTGCTTGGATGGTGATCATTTACCATCGGGTTCACTGGGGTTGGTACACTTGGTGGAATGGGTGGGATGGAGGCTCTCCAACATGTGTGTCCATCAATGGTGAGTGGACAACTATATGTGTAATGGTCCATATGGTAACATAGTGCGCAAGGGCATCACATGCACTCGTTTACTAACATGGAGACATAGAGGATGTCAGTAACTGGTTGAGATGAGTTGGAATGATTTGGGTAATCTGATCTGGCGCACTGTTGCAAGAGTGTCTTGAAACCGAGGGAGGGTCAGGAAATGGTGCATGTAATGGTCGTATTGAGAACAAATGGTGCAAGCATGCTTGGTTCTCAAACTGGGAGGTTTGGAGGAAGAAGGATTTGGGGAGGCCAGTGGGGAAACTAGTGTACTTATGGGTTTTGAAATGAGATTTTGTAACTTGGGTAAGGCGAGGTAGAGATTGGTAGGGTATCCAACAATGTTGCAAAATGTGCATAGGGGTGGTATGCGGGGTGGGGAAGGGAGAGAAGCTTCCTTATTTTTGTGTGTGTCACATTGTTGTGTGGTAGTGCCCCCTATTCTCGAGGTAGCGTCTCTTGTGGTGGTAATATTGCCTCCAACTGTGTGACCGGTTGGGTGAGTGGATGGATGAGCCATTGATCGTGGTAGTGGGTCTGCAGGTTGTGGTGGACGAGATAAACAAGGTACCATAGTTGGTGGTTCTAGATACAATACAAGGATGGCGATGAACATATTTGGTAAGGTGAGGGTAGCAACAACTTGATATGATGTTACTCCTAGGGGATAATAAAATAAGAGTATTTGGGTGATGGTCTATGGGATTGTCTGTCAAACGGGGATTTGACCCACTGGTGGTAGATTCTTTGATGTTCTGTCCTGTGGAGTCCGTATGGGGAGTTTGTCAAGAAGTATCAAGGTGATATGGGAAGGAGTGGTGGTGGGGTATGATGCGTTTTTTATGGATGAGGGGTCTGGTATCTCTACTCCATCAGTCATGAAAATGCACACGGTGGCAGTGGTGTGATTGGGGTGTGGTAAGCCTTGGTACGTACCAATCAAATATGGATCATGAAAAAGCCTTGGTCCAACGTCTATCATTGGGACAAGGTCGGTGCTTGAGTGAATAAGTGGCAGGTTGTTATCAATGTTCCCTGATTGGTTGGGTTCATGGTGGTTCAATTGATCAATGGTGACAATTTTTCCATTGTAAGGAAAGAGCATGGTACGAAAGACCGAGGAAGCTACATCCTGCATGGCATACATGTAGCTTCATCCAAAGAGGATGTTATAATCCAATTGGGTGTCAATGACTTCTATGTCGATGAGAATTGTTTTTACCCCTAACTCGACTGAAACATTTTGATGCAGGCCTTCTGGTCGGGATGGTCAACCATCATAAGCTCGAAGAGTAATGGTGGATGGGATCAAATCAGGTGAACCGAGTTGTTTCCATAATGATTTGGACTCGACGCGCGTGGATTCTCCTTCCTCTACGATGCACCGATGGACCGTAATATTCAGAATTTTGACAGGAATATGAAATGTGACTAACGATGGAAGTCGCAGGTCTACCCTGTTTAAGTCAAATGTGATTAGATGAGTGTTTGCAAGATCTATGGTCCCCAACTGTGAAAGTAATGATTTTTGTTGCGAAGGGAATGTTTGAAGGAATTCCATAATTGACATGGCAACAGGTGATTGAGTGAGATCATCAATAAGACTGTAGCTATGGGTGGACCTAGGATGAGGGTTATGTGCATTCCTACATAAGGGTGTGTGAGGCATGTGGGCGATGGCTTCAATTTTAGGACAAGGGATCATTAGTGGTTGTCATGTTGGTGGTTGGGGAAAATCTGAAATGGTAAGTAATGGATCAGGGGATGTATTGTATTTTCGACTACAAGTTTGTAAGAGGATTTCCTCTTCAGTAGTGAGGACGATACTATAGTCATTGGTGTTCCATGTATGGGGTTGTTCAAGTGGAGGGAACTACCCCTGTGGGTGTGGGCGTTGGACCCCCTCTGGTTGAGTATTAATGACTCCTTGATGTGGGATGGGGTTTTGTAATACTGTCGGTGGTGGTGGTGGTATATAAGTGAGAGGTCCTTGAGGTGTACCTTGAGGGTTGGGAGCTTGCTGAGGATTCATGGCATCCTTCATCCATTTATAGTCAATGATTTGAGGAAAATTGTGAGTGTAATGGCCATATTCACCGCATAATGCACAAGGGTGATTGGTTCGAAGGTTTTTATTTCTCCCTTTTCATGGTTGGCCATTATTATTTCCCCCTTGGGGGTTTTGGTTGGGTTGGCGTTGGTTTACCCCAGCTTGGGGGTTTTGTTGAGGGGGGTTCCCTCCTTGTCCCTGGTTTCTATTATTTTCTTTCTTCTGGCTATTTTTGGGTTGGTGAGGTGGATGGGACGTATTAAATTGTTCGAACACTTGAACCTATTGAAGAGGGGAAGGTTGAATGAAATTGACCCCCGTCTGGTGTTTTCCGTGTGGGGGTGCAACAAGTTGTGGTGGACTTGGGAAGGGATAGTATGGGTTACCTTGTGGGGGTCCATATGGGTTGTAAGAAGTGGATTTGGCTCCATTATTACTAGGTGGGTAGGATATTGTTGGTGGAGGAACTAGTTGTAGGATAGGGATTGGTTGGGGAAGGGATGTGGGTATATGGGTACCCATGGGGGGAAGAGCAGGTGCCATGAATGGTGGGGGTGGGGGGGTGAGGGAGGGTAATATGAAGCTCCCCTATATGTTTGAAGGTATGGATTGGTTCCATATGCAATTATCGGTTGTGCTTGTGGTTGAATATGAGCCATGGAGCCAATCAACCCACCAGTAGTATGTGATGTTCCAGGTTTGTCTTGATCAAAGGGAAAAGGATGAGGAGCATCTGGAAGGAATGTGTATAGGTACCATGACTGGAATTAGATGAGGTTAAATCTTGTGCCTTAGTGATGGATTCATATTCAATTTGGGGGAGGGTTATGGCCACATCTTTATCAAGGGTTGGAATGAGCGATCGGAGGAACCATTCTAGCCTTTCTTGAGGGGTCATGTCCACTTTACAAAGGTTGTGACATCTACGCCATTCATGAATATGGTATGAAATGTGAGTAGCAGTGTTTTGTTTTCATTCTGACAATATTTCATACCTGGTATCATGACGGATAGGAAGTTGAAAAAATTACAGGAATGCTTTGGCTAATAATTCGAATGTTGAGTGGGCTTCAGACTTTTCATCCACATACCATTTGGTTGTTGTACCAGTGAGGGTTCTCTAAAATAACCATAGATGAATGGAATATTCCATTATGTTATTGGAAGAACACCACAAGTGGAAGGACATGACATGGTTCCCAGGGTCTTCTCTGGCTTTCCCTTCAAACTTATGGATGTCTGAAGATAGTTTTGTGGGCATATTCGACCAAGTGGGGTCGTGTAATATGGGATCATTTTTCAGTTTAGTTAGACCAGGGATATTGAGTGAATCCAAAAATGGCATGATAGGAGTGGGTCCTACCATGTTATGGAAGGAAGTGGTTTCTTGAGAGCTTGTGCTTTGTGAAAAAATTTGGGCTCTTCCTCCTTGTGGTGGAGGGTTTGTTTGGGATTTGCTCGGGATATTGGTTCTAATAAAAGTGGCTCCTAGTAATATTGAGCCTATTATCGTGGAACTAACTAGTGTATGTGATGGTACTACTAGTGTCTCAACCAAATTAGGAACACCTCCCAAAATTGGGGGTAAATTTCTCAAGCATCTAGAACGGCGGGGATACAGTGGTTCCCCTATGATTCTATCCTAGAAGTGGGTATGCGTAAATGGTGGTGAGGAATGATAGGACAAGCTACTTTCAAATTAATTTAAACAATGTATTCATAAAATTTCATGTACTTAAAGTGGTGAAAATCATACATCAAGACAATGTGAAAAGTGGTTTGAGATTTTTGTAACTCCTCGTGGGGGAAATAATAAATAAAATAGCAATTTCTTGTGTCCTATCCAACGTAACTTTTTTCCTCTCAAATAACATTAGACCTCCAAAAAATCTCTCGAAAATGGGGCTAGAACCCTCTTGAGGAGAAACTAGTGAAGGGACAAACAATCAGTTATAATGAGGGATGAAGGGGGCATATCTCGGAAGTACTGGTGATATTTCCCAACTATCGTTCAAAATATGATTAAGGTGCAATTGCAACTCACAACCGCAACCTTGGGTAGATAAATTCTAAGTTTTGGCTACTAAGCTACCTCCATCAAGCACGACATTTAGATTTTCAGCCTCAGAAATTGATAACAGGCTGAGTGCTTTCCAAGGGTTGGGTTGTTAGAAAAACAGGATCGCGGAGCAATAAAATTAAATAACTGTGGAAATAAAACATAGAAGATAGACAATACAATAGATACATAGATATACATGGTTCACCCTGTTGTTACCTAGGTCTGCACCCCTACCCTTTTTCTCTTTCACCCTATCCATCCATTGATGTTGAGTTTTTTTGTTGCTTGTTTAACCTGTCCTCCATTTTCATTTTCATGGCCCCTGTCTGACTTTGCGTTTTTCACCATCGATTTTTATTTCTTGAGTGAGGATCACATGTTTAGGTTTGAAATTGGAATACTCGTTATCATAAGTTACCACTAACAGAGCATACAGCAGGTCCACCTAGTTTTTATTTGCGCAAGAGATATCTAGGATCGACAAATCCAGTGGACATCAAAGTAAGTTTCCACAAAAATGGCAGTCAATCAGAACATTCCATTTGAGCTCGGAATGCACACAGTGACATGATCGATCTTCATCGGTGAAGATCTAGCCTCCTCCTCCAAATCAATGGTTTTTTGGCATTCGAGAGTTAAAAGAAATGACAAAAAGATGTTTTGTCGCAGAGCCCCTATCTCCAGTGCTAATCGCCATCGGTGGCTTCTCCATATCCTAGATCGACGGTCCTCACATGATTTTATACCCCCCCCCTGGACCATCCTACGTTTAAAGGTGGGGGGGGTCCGGAATAGTGGTTTCCCCATACTCGATCCCACCTAACATGGCGCATCCTCATGGTTTCAGACCCCCCCTCTCCAAACTACTAACCGCCTATCGCCCCCCCCCC